>WYDI02028543.1:0-57737 GCA_009867235.2 Psittacus erithacus
AGCACTAGCTACAAACATCGGTGTTATCACCGCTGTTCCCAGACCAAAATCAAAAACACAGCACTGCACCAGCTACTCAGAAGGAGAAAAATGACTGCTACTGCTGAACCCAGGACAGAGATTCAAGTACTGAATTGGCTGTGCTAGCAAGCAGCGGCAAGAGGATATTGGTCCTGAGAGACGCTGTTGCCACCTTTGCTGAAAGGACAATTAACAATCATCTCCTTCACAGGAACACCTTCCTTTCCTTTTCATGACAACTGTGTGGTGGAAATGTGTCCTTGCCTTTTCCCCGCAGAGACAGTGCAACCTCTGGACAGAGCTTATTGCACAAGACCATTCATTGAAAAACAGCTTCAAACTTCACCTAACCCTGCTGTAGAGTATATACATATGCTGCAGAGAGGTATATTCCTCACACTGCCAAGCTTTGCCCCACACCAGCATATGTGTTTCTGCATATCTGTTTCTGTGTATTTGTTCTTCAGGTGTCTGCTCTCACGTCATGGGAGTACAAATGCAAGGGAGCAGACATCTGTCAACATGATACTGCACCTTGAAGCAGATGTAGCACCACTTGCAACCTGAAGAGTAAGTCCCATCAGCAGAAATAAATCAGACTACAATCTCAAGATGAAAAACTATCCCCAAATCAGGCCTGACAACATCCACACTGTATTTTATTTACCAGCACAGGGGAGATACAAAACAACCCAAATTAGCATTGTCATTCCTTCTTAAACTGGACTCTCACCCCCTATAGAACTAATGGCAAATTCTTTGCATTTCTTATCTTGCTTTCAGATCTGATCTTTAAAATGATGCACAGCGAATGGTAGGTGGGAGGGGGTCCCTCTAAGCCGTATCATGTGCTTTATGGAGAGAAGCCAAGCAGCTACTTAGGCAACCATTAGGTTGGGAAACAATCACTTCCATCATTCCCAACACATGTGTCAACATAATTCCATGCTCTCTTTGTCATGCAAAAAGTCTTGGCAAAGTGACCGGATACATCCAGAAAGTAGGAGCAAACTAAGCTTATTATGTTAACCGGAGATCTCACAGCATCCTCCCGTGCTATAGAAGGAGACTTCCCATGTTTTGCAGTGTAGGAAAGGAAACTCACTGCACTGAAAGGGCCCAAGCCAAGCCTTACTTGAGAAGTATATAAGGAGGATTATACCTGGGTTTCATGGAAAGGGATCCCTTGTCTGACAAGCACAAGAGGCTGTGTCAGGCAGTGTGATAACAGGCACTGCAGAAGGTATGACACCTCACATAACTGCAGAGACTTCCCTCTCTTGTGTGCTCACTGGAAGCATTCCAGCCATACTAATATGATTCTGCAAAGGGAAAATACTGCCAAATGGGAGTATCAGCTTCTCTAACCCTTTATTGTTGTCATTGGTGACTTTGGACTTTGTTTTCCTTTTAAAGGAAGATTCAATGCATTTTACAACCATTAAACATCTTTTCTTCTCTCCAGCTATACTTGTAATTCTTACTAACATCAAAAAGCTTGTGCACATTGGAGTGGTTGGCAATACTACTCTGATGGTTTCTTCGCACAGTCAGATACAGAAGGAAGTCCTTTCAGTCTGTCTGAAATGTGCTAAATACATCTTCGGTGGTCTAGCAACTGAAAAAATGTAAATATCCCAGAGCATAAGTATTTATTTAAAGATAAGCAACTGGGGTTTTCACTAACAATTTCTGCTGCATCTTTCAATTCAAGGTTCAGTGCTGTGGGAGGAAAGTCCTAATATTGCTGGATATTTGCAAGCAATATTCAGAGCTTAGCTGCTTTGCCTCTGTTCTGCCAGAGGTAACTTACATTTTTTAACCTATTTTGCCTCTGGAATGCTAGCAAGTCCAACCTTGTTTTTAGTAATGTATTCAGAAAACACAGCTCCTCAGCATTCTGTGTTCACAAAGGTCAACAATGACTAAAAATGAGGATGGAGAAGAACAGTAAAAGCTTCTCCTACATGTTGCTCTAATGAAAGCCGAGGATTTCTATTGATTGTTGTGCGTAAGCCTGTATCAGTCACACTACATGCTTTGTTCCTTAAGATGCCAGATTTTTGGCAGATCCTGTTAGCACCCAAACACTCATGAATCAAGAGCAGAGAGTGCTGTCCAAATGGGGAAGTACAGAAGAGCCCTCCCCCCAGCATTATCATTGAAGCAGGAATAAGCATCTGGTTCTGACTTAGTCTTCTCCCTGCTCCACCACTCTGGGTAAATTTACACTATGCAGCCCTCTGAAAATGTACATCAAATATTACAGAACAGTCATTAGCAGGTCAAATAAACTAAGAGAGTAAAAAGTGAACATACCTGAATAAGAGAAACGTTGTGCAGACTAAGTCTGAAGAGGTAGTTCCTGCATGAACAAGCAGAAAAATTACAAACTGTTAGGCTATTGAAGTAGGATGGGAAAAGTTATAAAAGCAAGTAATAGTTTTTGGTCATTCATTTCTACAAACAACAAGCCTTTCTTGGGCTCCTCTCCACAGAATGCAAAAATAGTTATATTCTCCTTGTTCATCAGTGTCTTAATGAACCTTGTAAGAAAGCTCAGAGCAGGTCTGGATTAAAACATTCCAGAATCCATAATGAAGAACCACAATGAAATCCCAATGACACAGGGACTATTTGCAAACCCGCGAAGGTCAAACTTTAGATGAAGTCCTGTATGGACAGCATTCATGTTCTTCTCTGCATTCTGCGAAAACTGGAGATGGACAGAAGCCAGCTGGAGCAAAGTTGACTCCTGCAGTACATTCTTTCTAAGCCTGTCCTTGTGGATGCTCCCATTGAGAACTTTATGGAAAAGGAGGAGAAGAGGACAGATACTTCTCAGCAGAATTTCTCTGCACAGAAAAACAGCAGGGAAATCAAGGCAGTGACTGCAGATACTCCCAATACTACTGTCATTGCATCTCCATAGGCAAAGCAAGGGAATTCCTGACAGAATTCACTGTAGCATGAGACACAACACATCCACAGAGCCCCTGTAACCCTTCTTCTGCATGTTCGTATCCCATCACAAATAGGAGGGAACACACATTTGTATAAACATCTATGGATGAGGCTTAGCTAACAGGATTTATTTCACATTTTTGCTTGCCAAGACAATGTAGTTACCAGGAATAAACTGATTTATTAAGCCATATGGAATTGATTGTGTGCTTGAGGGTTTTGGCCATGGCTAACTTCATACCTTTCATCCCATCTGTCAGGGATTTAAAGAGCTGTGATCCTTTTCCAACATCCCTGCCACCACAATCTCCCAGAGAAGACACTTTTATATTATACCAGGTGAACTATGTTTTTGGAGGTATCTCTATTTAAATTGAAGAAAGTGCAGCTTTGATGATATAGCTTCCTCTGCTGTAAAAGTACCAGTATACAGACATTCTGATACCTGGTAAAAATGCCAAGTTCCAGTCTTAGGTCACATAAGTCAGAGAAATCAGTGAAAAGCTCCTATAGTGAGGAAAAGGTCCTAAAGACTCTTCTGGATAGTCTTGTTTAGGATCTGTAGCCAGCAGCACACTCTGCCCAAGTAAAGAAAGTAATTCAAACTTCAACATGCAAGAGATTCATATTGGGAGGCAATGCTGCAAGGCATGGGCAGTTTTCCCTTCTTCTGTTATCTCTCACTTGTATATCACCTCACCTAAGTCATAATCAGAGTTGCATGTATACTTTGACCCAATTTATGAATAAATCAAAAGGTCTCAACTGCTGCTGACTGTCAATAAAGGATGGGAACAAGGATGATGGGGAACTTAGGAGGTCAAACTCCTGGTACCAAATCTTCAGTTGCTGTAGCTCTGATTTGCACCATCCTATTCTATGTTGGGACTGGTTACCCAGACAAGAATAAGACCCATTGGCAGTATCTCAACAAAATATATCAGTAATTATTATACGTCATGTAAGTATGCAGAGAAGCACACACACACGCAAAACCTCTATCTTCTCTCCTAGTCCTATCACTGGAGATCCAGCAGTTCTTCTGTACAGTGTCTCAAAGGGCTGCACTTTCCCAACTAATTTGTTATTAACTCTTCAGCACTGGCTACAGACTTAAATATTATGTCCTGCAGATGCAGGCACAGACCAGGACACTAAGCTAACACACAGCTAAAATTTCAAAATGGAGATAAATTCTCAGCCAGTGGCTGATCTGACAGCTCCCTTAGAAAAGCACATGCTACTCTCACCAAAATACTCATGCAACTCCAGGACATAAGTCATCATGGAATAAGCCTTCTCCTGGAGAAGTTAAGCATGCCACTGGTCTCCAATCTTACAACACACTAAGGAGAAAGGTCTCATAACTAGGGACTTGAAGTTGCTATTTAAATGCATTGATTTTGGAAGTCTTATAATGCAGATTTAAGCTCCTTGTTTTAGTCTGGGAAAAAGCTGGACAGTTTGACTGAGTAATAAATTTTAATATTAGGGTTTTTTTTTCCCTGATAGCACTGCAGAGCAAATTCAATTAAAATATCCTTAATGGAACAGACGTATCTAAAGGACACAATTTTTGTTGCACTCAGCCAAAACAGATGCAGACAGGAGTAGTGTCCATTTAAATAAAGCCAGTTTCTGTCCTCACAGTGACTGCTGTGTAGCACCTGGACAAAGCCACTCCTGTGGCTGAGACCTAAACCAAGCAGGAATGTAGTACTAAAATGTGAAAAGCACAATGTTCTTCCAAAGGCATCATGCTAACCTCAACTCTCTAAGTCTTACCTTGTGGCTTTTTTACAGAAAATAGGGCTTCCGTACATTTTTTATCAGCTTGCCTCACCTAATGTGTGCACAGCCACTGGCAGTTCTTTTTTGTTTTGATCCTTCTCATATCTCTTCAGCAGTAATATAAACACTGGCAGGCCAACCAGGCTATCAGAGGCACCTCCAGACTCCAGTTGACCTGCGCAGTTAGAACTGACAAATCCTTAGTTAATAACATGCTCTTTTAGCCATACTTCTGGAAAGCTACACTGGGAGTAAAAGGCCAAGGGGAAAGATCTGCTGAATAAGACAGTGCCATTTTTATGAACTGCGTTTTAACTGCAATTTCAGCCCAAGAATGAGCAAGGTTTCTGAATGATGGGCACGGTTTATTGTACCTTGAATTGCCCCATTTGTTTTCTTTTTTCTGCTTGTGTTCAAAGTTTTATCTGTTTAATACCTTGCTGAACTATAATTTAAAGCAGCTGAAAGAGTAGGATTAAGAACTATGAGAGAACACTGAGATCTCTACATGAATGGATGAGGTGCCTTCTTGGTATTCTTTTTTTTTTTTTTTCCTCCCGTTTTGTCTTGTAAGTGAGCATTGGCTAATTCCTTCCTCTCTTCAATTAAACCCATTTGGTCTAGGCCAGAAGAGGGACTGCCTGATGCAACCAGCTATCCTGATAACCCCTTCTCCTGCAAAAAAAGCTGGTGCACAAACTCGGAGGGATAAGACAACCTTCTCACTCTCTGTCCTAAAAGCTATGAAACTTCACAGTATTAAAACACAAGCTTTGTTTCATCCAAAGCTGGCTGCATTTCAGTCATCTCCAGAGCAAGTGGCTATGCTCCTCTAAGTGCTCTGGGACAAATGGTATCATACACATTAAAAGCTACCTCAAACTGCTAATTAATATCACTACTTTCTTATTCATGAACATCAGTGCATTTCTGAAAAAGCCCACATTAAATGGTAATGCCCCAAAGTCTCAGCCAAGACTGTGGTTTTGTTGTGTTTCGACACAAAGTGTGTTGATGGTGGTTCCTCTGGAGACTGAATCACAGCAGATGCCTATTTAAACAACCTGAGAGAGTGCCCCCTCTCTCTTTGTCACCTCTGATTGCAGGGTGATATCATCCCCAGCTCAGATATAGGAAGCTGGCTGCTGTGAGGCCCTCATGCTCTATACAACCTGGTCTTGAAAAATTGGCCATCTACACATATGCAGGAGAGTAAAAAAGAGACATTGTTTCCATTGAAATTTAAAGCATAGATTGACCAATTCAGTCAATGTCACAGAGTATATCTGCAGCACAACCAGGAGCTGATCTCCTGGTCCATTAGTCTATGCCCTGATTAGAAGAAAAACTTGCCCCTGAAGTTGGGACACAGCTTGTAAACCTCTGCTGAAGAGCCATTTACACTTGTGGAAATTGGGTAGATGTTGAATTACTTTCCCAGACTGGGCCCTCTGTGCTAATCGGCATATGAACACAGCCAAGCTGCAGTGTAAATCCTGTAAATGTAAGTATTTGTTAATTGGCTTCACAATTTGTATTTGGCTGGCTTGTAAAATGATTAAGTGTTCACCGTGCCTGGTACCACAAAGCATATGTACCAGAACAGCAGGAGAGCAGCTGAGATGTGTTTCGAGAAAGGATGGAAGTATATATCCACTTAAATCTGTTTGCCATGACATTCCCAAGTCAAAGCTGCTTATTAAGTGTTTATTTCATATAGCCAAGTGCACCTTGGATGAACTCTAACATGCTGCCCATGCACTTGTTCACACATTGCCTGGCCTTGAAACAATTTACAGGGAAGGCAAAGTACTTCGTCTATGATGCCATTGAGCAACAGAGCTACAAGACAAATTAAACCCTGCCAACAGGAAGCCACATAATGAGTGCTTGAATAATAGCAGAGACCCTTCCTTCTAGGAGTTCCAAAATTATAAGGGTTGCAACATGCTTCAGTCACTTGTTCAGGCCTCATTTTCAGTGCCTCTTTTCAGGCACCACATCTGTCAGCACTGTGCTGACTGATTAAAAGGTGCTTCCTCCTAATTAAAAGAGAGCATGCTTTACAGTTCTGCTGTGGTGGATCAGGGAGAACATCTCGGCAGTCAGTGGACTGAATGGGTGTAAGCAGAAGGCTACTGTAGTTTCAGAATATTTTTTCTATTTAAATGAGTAAGGTTCATTTATATTTCCCTACTCCATCCCCCTCCACACATACCAAGCAAGTAAGATAACCAACCTCTCTGTGCTTCAGGACAACCCCTGCTAGCAAATCAGGAGCCATGAGACTCCCAGAGCTGACCACCACCAGAACCTCTCAGGACTTTGACATGTGCACAGAGATCAACAATATGCTGCTTTATCTTAGCTGGTCTGTACCACTACAAGACATGTATACCTGCTTGCATGCTGCTACATGCCTGCACCCTTATAGTCAGCATCAGAAGCTTGCCCCTCCCTTGTTACAAGGCAGGCTACCTTTGCACACAGACATTTACCCTGCAAGTAGAAGGAAAGCAAACAGAAGGTGATAGTAACATTTGATAGTAAAAAAAAAAAAGAGTTTAGAAAAAGCTGAAGAGAACTGAGCGAGAGTCGCTCTCCCTTTGGGGGCTATTACTGCACTGAAACAGGCATCCAGCACAGCCTAGGTAAGGTACCGGAGACTCAGTGGTGGTGATCTGAGAAGGCATTCCCTATACTTGTAGAACAGAATACAATGTATCATTTCAGTAGGAAGCGACCTACAACAATCATGTAATCCATGCCTGACCAATTCACGGCTATCCTCTTAAACACCTGTGGTATCAACCACCTCTCTAGGAAGCCTGTTAAAGTGTTTGACCATTCTCTTGGTAAAAATTGCTTCCTCATATCCAGTCCAAACCTCCCCTGGGCACAGCTTTGAACCATTTCCATGCATCCTACTACTGGATACCATGGAGAAGAGATCAGCATCTCCCTCTCCACTTCCCTTCCTAAGGTGGGGATTGTGCTGCAATCTGGAGCCAGGTCTGCAAGAGGGCCTCACAACTGTCACAGTGTAGATAATAAGAAAAATAATTAACAGAACACAGTCCTTTGGGTGATACAAAACAAGGCACAGAATTATGCATGTGACAAACAGAATGCCCCCTGCTGGCACTCTTGGAAGCCACGTCGTAGCCTTGGGCTAGGAGCCAGCAGTTTCTATCAGCTCTTCCTATCTTTGCTCCTGAAGGCCTTAGGTATAGTTTACTTCCACACTACATGACAAACACAGCTTAGCTGCACTTCATGACTCCCTGGGAGCTGGTTAGTATCATCCTCCCCTAATACTAATGGAGAAAATGAGTCAGAGACAGGTTAAATGACCTCCAAAGCACACAGCAAGTCAGGGATGGAAAGGAGATCAGACTCCAGGGCTCCTGGCTACCAAATCTCATGCTACATTAATGCACAGTACCTCTATGTTGGTTCAGCTGCGGCTGAACTTATCAGTTGGTTATCCACATTTCTGAACTAGCCAACTATTCCAGGAAACCCAGTTCCTGAAAGATGATTCTGGCCTTTGCTCTCAGGAGTTAATCACATGCCCGATCCAGAGTGTAATATGACAATCTGTTTGCAAAGGCTACTTCAGTGATTCACTTGAATGGCCTGGCATACACATGCTGGAGAAAAGGTGGGGAGCCAGCATCTCCATTACAAGTAATTTTGTTTCTATTGAAGAAAAACTTGTCTGGTACAACATCCTTCCTTGAAAATCAATAGACATTCAACAGAGAACCATACTAAACAACATACAGTAATATGATGCAGATGCTGTATGAGCAATTGCTTTTCCCAAACCAACATTTCTCAGTGATAAATCCAGCCAGAGCTAGAGAAGCATCCTCTTAGAAGAGGCTCCTTATACAAACAGCACATAATTGATTAAGCAGCTTCCAAATTAAGCCAGGGTCTCAGCTACTGTTTCTGGGTTGCCACTAAGGCACATTTAGTACTTCTCAGTGGAAAAAAGGGTGAAAATTAAATCTTCTATATTCCAGTCAATGGAGGAAAACTACCATCAGCTTTAATGGCACAGATCTGTTCAGGCTACATACTGTATACTCAGGGCCAGCTTTAGGAAGAGTCAAAAGATGTAGATACTTATAGCTGCAAAGCAGTCAAGACAACAACAAAGCTGAGGCACCCCTCAGACTATACCAGGAGTCAGAAATCTACATGGATGGCAGCAGCTATGGAAGGGAGATGCAGGAAAGGGATTGGCCCTTGCCTTGACAGCCATGTACCTCTTACATCAGTTTGCAAGGAGAGCAGTAAGCTGGCTCTGGTGTTTCTGGCCCTTCTCTTTCTCCAGGGCAGGAGAAGTAAAGACTCTCTCCAATGTGATTCCACCTTCTTGGGGGTGACAGAGTTTGCCATGGCTCTGAGATGCCTGCTGTTTTCTGGAGAGTAGCCATATGTACACACTTGGAGAACACAGTGTGGAGGTATTTTGTAATATTGTTTGAACATATTTATGAAAAGCAGACCAATTGCAATTTATTTTTTCTTTGTTACATTTCACTCCCTCTGTTTCACTGGATGAGTTTCTTTAAAACCTCAGAGATGGAAACCGAGCCAAATTTTCAGAACTCGTGTGTGGGTTGGTTCCTATTTTCCTGGAAGAGTGAGTCCATCTCTCAGACCACCACATTTTATCCCACATGCCACCTCAAGCCTCTCTTGAATCGTGACTGACAGCTCTTCTCTCCCCCTCTAATCCAGTTGGCAGAGTCACAGAGCACTTAAAGCATCTTGATATGGCCCCAAGCTGCATGGGGACCTCTGATCTTCTATTTGCTGGTTTTAAACCATGACACCCTTGTTGTGCTTTCAGTAAGTAATGCTGTTTACTTACTGCTTTTGATGCACTGATTATTGTTCAAATATTCCATGTCAGCTCCTCCCCCCCCCCCTCCTTAGGCTGATAAACATGTGCAGTTCTGTCAGGCTTTTCTCAAACTCTGGATGAGTTCAGCATGACTTGTATGCAAATACTGATAGAGTTGGCTGGTGAGCTTAAGTTATTGCCAACCAATCCCTTCTATTTGACGTGGGGTTTATAGCTTTGCAGTGGCACAGAACAGTAGGCTTAGTACCAAAACATCTGGATATAAACTGATAAGCAAGTGGTGAGCCCTGCCATATAAAACTGACATATCACCAATTTAACCAGAGCAAGAGAGTATTTTCAGTAACGCAAAAGGACACTGCTCTGCAGCCTTATCCTGTGATGCTGCATAACACATCAGGTCCTAGACCTCAAGGCTTTTGCTGAAGTACCCTGACCTTGTATTAGCTTGCACCCCACTCTCTGAAATATAATTTTCAAACTTAAAGCAACTGAGCCTTTCATGGGCGGCTGCTTTTGTGACAGGGTATCACCAATTTTCATTTATCTGGAATATGAGATATGTTTCCAGTCAGGCCTGCAATTTGCTGTGTGAGGATGCTTCCTATCAGCCTGTGCTGCACCAAGACTGCCTTTCAAACAGCACTGGCTGAGCAGCCACTGGCCATGAGTCAGACAAAAGCCTGGTTCCTCCAATGATGGGCAAATGTGCACAGACTACCATGCTGGTGAGGTCATTTGCAGAGAGGTAGATGGTCCTGCCTTGCAGGTGATTTGAAGGACTGTTTTCTCTGCCAGCAAAGATGACAGACCAGAGACTGCCATTGCTTCACCCTCTTCTCCATGTACAACAGCTGAGGCAAGGCTGCCTCTTTGCTCTTTTGCAGCGGCAGTTTCTTCTATGCATTGGTCCAGCCCAGCAATCTGACACTGCTGCAGCATAACATTTTATTTGATTTATCTCTTGTGAGTTAATTAAAATTCCCTTTCTTTGCTTGAGAAAATGCACAAATTTTAACTAGAAAAAAACCCCAAAAACATCCACTTTCAACAAGATTTAGACCAGGCTCTGAAGTTCCCAGAATCCTATAATTACAAAAACTGTCCTTTTGTCCTCTCCTGTCCTCTCCTCCCCAAGCAGTAAACGTCAGGGACAGCTCAGATTTGGGGTATGGCAAATTCAGACTCCCTGTAGACCAGCAGAGGAAAGCCAAATCTATAGGTAAGAACCAGAGACATCCCAGTGGGGCTTCACCCCTCCACCCTTATACAAGGCTAAGCTGACCTCACCTGGCAGAGTATCAGAGAGGAAAATCTCCCTCTGAACTATCCCAGGCTCATTCAGAGAGGTTAAAACCTGCACTTTAAACACACTTTTGTGTGATTTTGTTCCCTGTGTAAAGAAACTGTGTGCTCCCAATTATGGCTTTAACTAGCTGCAATGCCTAATCACAGGGTTCTCACCTTCACCATATTCTTCGCCATTCAGGTCAGACAGCTTCTTTGAAAAACATCAGTGCTCCTTTGAAAGTTTCTGTTAATTTCAGAGACTGATTCTCCCTTTTATTTCTCACATCACCATGTTATCTGCCCCCCTCCAGACCTCAGTACAAGGATGCAACTTTAACTGGAACATTCTTTAGTCTGATAGGAAAAATCACAGTGAGAAAGGATGGTATTTGTTGCTCAAAGTTTCTCTGCACCAGTGCTTTCAGCTACCCTCCTACAATCTGAATATAATAAAAAAAACATTATCATGCTCTTTGCTTGCTCACGTCCTCATTAATACCTCAACTAGTGAGGTAATTTCTCAGCCAAACATGACTTAGTAGGGGGTAAAGCTGGCGCAAGGCAGTGTGATACTAATGCAAGCCATCAGAAATGGCAGCAGCTCAGCTCAGTTGGTTTGTCTCAGGAAAGTATTGAGCCAAGTCCTGTAGTCAGGGATGAATGGCATATCATTCCTGGCTGATAAGAGGACAAGCTCGTGGACTATTTAACCTTTGGCTATGGCCGTGCGGTTGTGGCCAGTGTTAACTTTTTTGCATGTTAGCCTCTCCACGCTGCATGACAGCTAACTTTTTCAGCCATGCTGAAGCCTCACAGTCTATGTGTATGGGACTCACAGACTTTCCAAACATTTTTAAGACTTACATCTTCTTTGGAGATGCAAGGCTGAGAGCACTTGTTGTTTCCACTGCAAGTGGAAATACAACAATAAAGAGTCCAAATCTCACCTCTGACACAGGTTTTCTGGGAGTCCACAGAACAGCTTTGGCTATGTCCACCTTAGTCAAGTGCAGAGACCTCTGAGGTTGTGCAGACTTTTGACTGGTGCCTTCAGAAAGTGCAGTCTTGCTGCAGGAATAGCTGAGTTAGGTGCAACATTGCATCGCGCTACCTTTCCGATCCACCATAAACTCGCATGTCTCAGCATCACAGCCTTTTCACAGGGCAGCCTTGCTGTTAATCCCTCTGGGCCTTGGATTCCCACCTTTAGTGTGCAATTGTTAGTGCTTTCCTGCATCACAGAAGCCCTGTGAGGATAAATGCTGGTGAGGGGCCCTGATCATTTGGCACAAAAATGTATTCTTGACAGAGTTTAGACCCAATGCTGATACTCTAAATTGTGGATCAACTCTGACCCAACTTCTACCACTGAATTTCCTGACTTTCAAAATGTTTTTTGCTCAGGCAACATAATCTGCAGAGACTTATTCTCTTCAGGGTTCAGTGGCAGTCCAGATCTGGACAGGATTGAAGGTGCTCAAGGGTAAGAGTGATATTTTCCAAGCAACACAGTTTTTGAGAGTTTTACTGCAGTGCTCTGTAGCTTTCTGCCAACCAGGCAGGAAAGAGCCCATGTTCAGCCAGAAATCTGCGTGAAACCTGGTCTCTGACAGACTAATCTATCACACACCAGAGACTTTCAATAAACTCAGGGTGCCAAACCTGCTGGTTCAGGGTCTTAAGTGTATATTTACAATTGGCCATATTTCTGCAAGCTGCAGCTTGAAACAATTCTTTTGGGACATCAGTCACTCCATTCAGTCTTCATCTTCTAAGCTGGCATGATCCAGAGTTGGTTTAATTCTTATGCAGCCAGGAGCAATAATGGCCAGGAAGGGCTGCACCCACGCTGATGTGCTCACCCTCAAACAACCCTTGAAAGTACTTATAGCACCTTCCCTACTACCCAAACCAATATCTCCTTTCTTACACATATCTACTTAGCACTAGAAGGCATGTTTAATTCTAAATCAAGTATGAAAATCACCCACATCGAAGCATCCTGACTTGAATCATCAGCAGTTTAGTAGCTTTACATTTATTGCGAAGAAGTCTGGCAGTCTAGAATGACATGCATTTTACCTGCCAGTTTTGCGACCCTTGATGCAGTGTTTGCTCACTACTCTCTACCTCCAGGCTCTTCTGGGTAATGACTTTTAGTGACAAGGGCTCCTGAGCTGCAGTTCCCCATGTAACAGCCACAAGAGATGATCCTTTTCCACTTCCTGATGGAGCTGACATCCCTCTTGCCAGGCAGAACTATGAGTACTTCTGGTCATGATGCTTTCTGGCTGGTATTCTGCAGTAACACCTCCACTCACTGCAAATGGCCAACCCTCATAGCCATGCCTCTCACATCCGCAGCCCCAGCAGGCTACTGCCCTGAGCTGACACCCCCGCAGCTTCCTTCTGGGAAAAGTCAAATGTTTCCTTTAAGGCTTCCCAACCACTCTTCATGCAGCCGTTTGTTTGGGTTTCATCCTCCTGTTGTCCAAGCTGTTTCCCTTCAGCTTGCTGTCGAGGCAGATTGTCACATGGTGTCTCAACCATCCTCCTTTAAACCTTTTATGTTGTCCTTGCCAGGGAGTTCTTGTGAAGCATGCTTTTTGGCTTGACTCCAAGCAGGGTCTTTCATTTCATCACTTCTTTACTGGCTCTTGTCTCTGCCCAGTCAGTAATGAGATAGTCCTGAGGAGAAAAGCTCTTCGAGGAGGTGGGATGTCACAGCTACACTATGTAGCTCCTTCACAAAACCCACCCTCCCTAGGGACTAGGGAAGTGAAATCACTGCTGTGATCATATTTTCATATTTTTTCTCAGTAATAATGAGGTCTAGAAAATTGTTTTTCCTCCCATTAAAATAAGATCGAATAGTAATCACATGCATTCAAAAGCTGAGAAAAGCAGCAAATATATCAAAACAATCACTCATTCACAGAAGAAAAACAGTACACGAAAATACTAACACTACATTTAAAACACAAACAAAACATGCAAACTATGAGTCAAAGTGAAGGTTATGAATTTTTCAAATGTGTGTTTTTATATTTAATGAAATGTGGTTCATAATATGGGTAGTGTGAAATTTACAATGTTCTAAACTATTCATACCCTTACTTGCAAGCGTTTGGATTTTACAAATGATGTGACAAGTAAATACGTTGCTTAGAAACCATGGTGGGCTTTTGAAACTAATTCTTTTGTTTCTGGGATTTTGACTTGGCAGGTGTTTGGTGCATCGGTGTTATCAAACTCCTCTGGTTTGCACTCAGACAGCACCAGCCATTAGGGGAGGGCTCTCAGATAAAGATAAGCTTAAAAATCTGAGGCTTGTATTATTCCAGCTCCCTGTCTGCATGGCATGCCCTCAATACCTCTTGCAGTTTCAGTCACTCTGTGTCCAATTCCTGAAACCAAAAACACTCATGAGCCCCAGGATCTTCTTTTCTTCTAAGAAGCATTTTTTGTGAAGCTTTGAAACACAGGATGAACTAAGCCAAAGAGATGCTGTGGTGAGGTCATACTACTTTTAAATAGAGACAGAAAGAACTAGTCTGAAATAATTTATAATGCTATCATCTGAGAGAATGATGTTAACCAGGAAATTGAGAAGTGGGAGTACTTATAAACTCCACCCCAAGCCAACCTCCTTCCATAACCCCAGAATAGCTGGTGTTACTACTAATATGATCTACAGTAGCACATTTAAACATGGTTAACATTTAAATTTAGGTTTCATAAATTACACCCTGTAGAGATGGATAGAGACAGCTCCTATCTCTTTGAGGTATTGTTTCATTTGCTAATTCAAGCAGATGGTGCATGAGCAACTAATGACTCAAAAAATCACCCCTAAAAATAGTCCAGAACAAGGTGTGGATTTATCAAGGAAGGAGGGAACAGATAAGGCTTCACTTCCCCTTACCATTTCTCTGGCACATCTCCAAGAGCTCAGTGAGCCCGGAGCTGCGCATTGCTGAGGACCTCATCCACACCCCTGTACTCATGCACCTCTCCCTGTCACCTCACAGAGTGGAAATGAGACAGTGAAGAGGGAAAGGGCTCAGCACTCTCCACTTTTCCCTATACCAAGCCTGTATCCAGACCCCCCCACCCCCCCAAAAAAAAAAACAAACAACAAACCACCCTGGGAAATTATATTGTCCATTAACTCTATCAAGAATTGCTCAGCAGAGCTGTGTAGCACTACTGAAACTTTCAGTCTCCCAGTCAGGTGAGTAATACTTCATGAAAAACTGACTTTTCCAAGCAAATTCTATAAATACTTGTTACTGCATCCTCATGAGGTAATACACTGCAATATATTGTACTTCCAGCAGGAATTCAACTTTGCTGTCATTCCCCTGTTTATAATGATATTGTAGCCTGTTGGCTAACCACGCTCGTACAACTTTGGTGGAGACAGGGATGCCCTCCAGGACGTGTTGCTGGGGTTTGAGCAGGAGGGGTGAAGCATGTCTATGTTAGGAGGGTCTGAGCAGGGGGAAACCTGCCATGCAGCTGAATTATGTAAACCATAAATTCCTCAGAGTTATGTGCCTGTGTTTGTGCAATGCCTGGCAGAAGGCACTGCTCACAGCCATCCCCAAAGTAATGCCATTCTGAAGTAATAAATATTAATAATCGCTGGTTAAAGATTTAAGCTCAGGTAAAGCTGTGGCTTGAAAAGCAGAATGATTCTGTAGGAAAAGCAGGAGGGCCTCTGGCAATATTAACAGCTACAGGAAGGTGTTATTATTTACTGCACAAATGCACACAGCAAATACATATTCGATCACACTTCAGTTTTCTCTGTGAAGCAAAACCCTCCCTCTCTGATACACTCCTGCTCTTTTCTCTTGTTTGTCTCCTGAGCTCTTCCAGCTCTGCTCCTCACCTCTTTGTCCTCTAATGAAGAATAACCTGGGAAGAAAGTAGTCTTCTTCATTTTCATTAAAAAGTAGAGACTGCTACCACAATGTTATCTGATTTTAAATGTTATATTTAAACTGATTTGTTATACCATGCTTAGTCTTTTCTTTTTGGATTGTCTTATCTGTTTATTATGCAATAAAAAATAGTTGCTGTTGGGGCTTATGATTCAGCTACAACTGACATACATTATTTCACTGAAGCATAGTTCTTTTCCCTGTTACAAATGCAGCTCTAAATTTGTTAGAGCTCGCCTATGCTCATCTTGTGTGTTTCCACACTCCTCTTATGGCATCCTAAATAAAAATAATGTTTTAAAATAAAGGAAAAATATATGCTAATTATATACAGTGGGCCAGAACAACAGAGTTATACAAAAACGCATTCAGTGAGGCTATAGCTATATCAGCAAGTTGAAGCAAACAGGTTGTGAAATGAATTCTGAGAAGAAAGCAATAATCTGCATTGCAACTACAATGTATACAAAGGCGCACAGATAAACCTGCTACAGAGGGAAAGTCTGGCCATGGCAAATAAACTGTAAAGTCAAATTCTGCGCTGGCAGAGGAATGGTGCAGAATGGTTTACTATAACTCTTCTAACATTCATGATGCGAAGAGAGATGCCAGCATTTGGCTTCATTAACCGCTCATTTTGTTTGCATCTTTTTTTGTTTTTTTCCTTAATTCTAGTAATTTTCTCTCTTTGCAATTATAGTAGGAGTCCAAATCCCTCTGCATAAATTACAGCTTTCTTTTTGAAGGGGGAGACTGGCCACATAAGCTGGAAACACACCCTCCTCTGAAGCCAGAACCTAAAGGGAAAGAGCTTGAGCAGCAGCCCTGCGCTAATTAAGATATAATCTTTACCTTGCTCCCACAATGAGCTGGTTCCTGTTGGCATCCAGTGCAAGCTGAGAAAAGTCATGCACACCTGGATAGGTGAAATTCGACACCCAGGGCTTCAGATCTGCAAGGAAAATGAGAAAGCACAAAACAATGAAGCTGCTCTAGAAGCAGTGAGTTCACCCGGACATCCACTAATGGATTTCCTACCACGCTATCTGTCACGGAAAGGCTAATTAATAATCTATTTAAGGGGTTTCTATTTATTCTGATTCTCTGCAGAGTGTGCAAAAACCCACACATGCAGAGCTGTCTCAGCAGTTATTTTCACATTCACGATGGAGTGTCAGCATTGGTTTTGGAGACAACAGCAGGTCGGTTTTACTTCTGTGAAAACTGATGAACCTTCTTCAGTGCCAGGGTTAGGTGGTGTAAAGGGACAAAGCTGCCTGCCATAACACCTCCGTAGCCTTGCCTTCTGTGCTAAGCAAAGGGAAATGGCTGCCCTCCAGAAAAACAAGGTGGCGTCAACTGATTGAAAAACCAAGTTAGCGTAGAAGCGATCTGTGCCCAAGACCCAGCTGCTCCAATGACAGGTTCTACCTTCTCCTTCAGGTTTTAGGCTCTCTTCTAGGTTTCACTTTACACAGTTAAATCCTCCTTAATTTAGGTTGGGGAGGAGGAGCAGAATGCTATCACACTATCTATATGGCTAAGGGATTGCACAAGTTTGAGACTGGCTCTATCAACGAGCTTGGATTTCACAATCTAGGCAATTGTCCAAACTGCAATCACACAGGTTAAATGCAAAACAATAGATTTAGCTATGCTATGCTCATGAAGACAAAGCTCTTTTAGAAGCTACATCTATTAACACAATATCAACTGAGAGGCCTAGGGCAGATAGTCTTGATGTAATACAAAATACACCTGTTTAAAAATCAAAAGCTGGATTACTATTTTTAAGGTACTCTCAGGCACGATGCTGGGGCATTCAAAAAATCCCAGCTTTCAATACAGTTACCAGCTTTGACCTTTGTATTATAGATCACAGAATTTCAACCTCTCACCTTATACCTTTACAGCATGAAATAAGAGAGGATAGATTCGTACGTATTTTCAGAAAGTCATCCACTTTTACTGTGATAACTTCTCTTGAGAATTTATTCCAACTGTCAACTACTCTGGCTGTTAAATACATGAAGAATACCAAATATCTGAGGGAGCAAGGCACAAATGAGACCAAATCAGTGTATCTGTAATCCCTCTGTGGCCTGTGCCTCATTCAAGGACTGGATGTTAAAGATCCAGGAGACTCAACATGAAAGGTAATATCTTCTGGCCTCATGCCAACAGGATACCAATACACACGCCAATGACTTGATGACTCATAACAATAATGATGTAGTTCAGACCAGTTCAAAAGAGCCCTGAAAAAACATGCTCCATTGTCATTTTATATCCCCAAAGATAAATTGAGAATTCTTACTGAAGGCAGTCAGGTTTAAAAGTTTTGTTGTAGGCATTAATTCCCCTTTCCACAGGGGTAAGATGACAATGCTGATGAGGAATCTTGCTAAGGTCTTTGGCGTCTTGGCATGCTTTGTAGTTGGGCAACGGTTTAAAACCTTTGACGTAGGGATATTTGCTGAGAGATTTCAAGTCCCTTCTCCCTCCAGGGATGGATGAAACATAATCAAGCCCTTCAGTTATTAAAACCTTAAGAAAACATATATAAATGTCCCTACACTCCACTTGACCCACCTCTTTTTCTAAAGCAGAACCTTGTCCTGGAGCTTCGGCCCTTGCCCTGAACACCACCATATTTCATAACGGCTCCTAAGCCCCCTCATCATAGAGCTGGACACCGTCAGGCCTGGTCCCATGCTCTGCTTAACTGGACACTGTCAGGGCCTCTCCAACGAGACCCCATCCTTGCAATCTAAAATCTCTGTTGCCAGGAGCTGGAGGCTTCCAGCTTTTCTCAGCATTTCAGCAACACTACGTAACCACACAAAACCCATGTACCTCCTCTGCTCCTCAATGAAAAGGCACAAGCTAAGGAATAACTCATATCGTCTAACCTTCAAGCATCTCCACTTCCTACACTCTTCTGGGACCCTTAATGATATACCAGCACCAGGGAGGAACTGCAGTTTCATCTCTGGCATTCTCCTAACTAATGGGGCTCTGTCTTCTTTACCTGCAGCTCTTTAGCTGCAGAGACATTTCTGAGCCAAGGAGCAGAACCAGCAACAATAACACTTTTCAGGCAGGTTAGCTGGCTGACATGTGCTACAGATCTCCTGGCATTTCTGTTGGCTGATGGGAGTGGGAATAGGGGATTGCTGTATAATGATGACACCTTTTAAGGATCCTGCTTTTAGGCCATAATTTCTTTTGTCATTCTACTTCCTCTCCTACCAACTTTTTCCTACTAAGTAACCTACTATTACAGTACAGTGGCAGGAAGAATATTTCTTCATCTGCTGCTCCAAGCCAAAACTCGTCATTTCAAGAGTCAGTTCTTCAGGAGTCAGAACTCGTCAGTTCTTTTTAATGGCAAGTTCTGACAAATTGCAGCTAAAAATAATTTAAAAAAAAAAAAAAAAAAAAGGCAGTATGTAGCTTGAATCTTTCCATGTTGGCTGAAATGTCAATCTACCCCAAGAAAGAACAGGCAGTGTCTTGATTTCTATTCCTACTGCAGGTGGTACAAATTATAAAGAAACCCTTCCCATTTATTAAATTAAAGACTGCAAGGCATACATCCTCATAGCAAAATTAAGCTTTTATAAGCATGTAGTTGGAGATTATTAAACCCAGCAAGGTCCCAGATAAGAATGTCTAAATGTGAGTTGTCAGAATTAATGCCAAACAGCACATTTTCTTTCCCAGCCTTCTTTCTTCCTATTAAGAGGGAAGGGAAAAAGTGGAATGGAAATGCAACCAAGAGTCAGGACATGGGTCTTTTTTCATTTGACACATTCAAATCTACTGCTCACACCATAGGCATCCCTAAGGACAGTTCCAGATTTTCATTCTGAAACTAGCTCAGTTCTGCAAAATAAGTGCTGCCTTGGTTCTATTCCATACTAGCTGAAGTTTACACATATGGACCCAATGAATACCAGTATTTGACCTTTCTCAGAAGGCTGACTCTTCCAGTGCTGACTCTTTAATTTGGCTGAAAACCTTCAATGCTGGGGCATGTTTACATTTGCAAAAGTATCTGTTTAAAGACAGTATGAAAAATTAAAAACCAAGGCCCTGGCTTTGCATGTCAGCAGCAGGAGCCGGAAAGCTAGGAAATACATGGCTTAGGGGCAAAATGTTCATCAAGGCCTCCTTTGTGCTTCTCATCTCTAATCATTTCCAAGGAGTTAAACATCCATGCTCTCACTTCCTCCACACGAGGACCAATGAACAAAAGTTTAATAGTTTTCAGCACCATCCATTGCCAGACATCTGATTCAGAGCCTTTAAAGCTCAGCAAGTCCCTCCATAGCTCAAGGTGGGTCAAGTATCCAGCTGCAAAGAAGACAAAGCCTTGCAGGAAATGTAAGTCTGCAGACGCAGCTGTGTTCAGGCTATTATGCATGCTTAAGACAAGGTGAAAAGAGGCCCTCTGCCACTTCAGAGGGTGGTCCCTGCAGCCTGCTAGCATGCTGCTCTGCACCAGCTTCCTGAGAGTACAGAACTGGGATGAGGATTAGTCAACTGCACAAAAGACTGTGTGCCAAATTGCAGGAGCTGGGTTTAAGGGCCTGATCCAGAGGCTCTTGAAATCATTGGCTTTTTTCCACTGAGCTTGATGGATTTGGATCAGCTTCTAAACATGTGGTAAACCTGGTAATACTTGAGCCTTCATCTCCTCAAAACCAGCTGCTCCCCACCTCACACTGTGTACTTTGGAGGAAAGAAGTATGTAAATGCTGAGTTGAGACTTCTGTGTCTTAAGGACAGCATTTACTGCTTCATCTCACTTGAGCCCACTTGTAGCTCCCATCTCTATCAGGCTGTAACAGCCTTGTGCATCCAGCACACATCACACAAGAGCAGAGAGGTTAAATGCCCATGTCTTGAAATTGCAAAGCCATAGCTAGGAGCATGGCTAACCGCTGTGTTATTCAATATCTCTGCTGCAATAATTCTCAGCATGGATTTCCTAGTCTGCAGCCAAAAAAACTAAGGTAAACAGGATCAAGGTTTCCTGGTGCAAAATGAGGGCATACCTACATATAGAGGTAAACCATGCTCCTGTCTGACCGTGCTCCTATCCTAGGATTGCACAGAAAAGCTTCAAAGATATCATTAAAAGAACTTAAGAAAGGAAGACAGGGAAGCTGAACAAGAAGAAAGATTCAGAGTGACTTCATTCCAGAAAAGACAACCTGAACCACATACATTATATAAAACCCCTGTAAAATAAGCTTATTCAGCAGTAAAAGTTTGTGCAAAGAATTAGAACACACAAGTAGCATTTGGGTCCTGTCAAACTCTATGGGAATAAAAAAATACCTGTTCAGCAGATATTCAGACACCTTTGTATAGTGTTAACCTGACCACGCATTGAGTGCTTCCCTTACTGCCTCAATATGGTCTCTTGTAAATTCTCTTAACTTAGCTTACTAGCTCATGGCATGTTTAATTACTGTGCTGAATATTTCAGCATTCCTGAGGAGGCCCAGATGACAGGCATGACTTCTGTAACTGTACAATCTCCTCCTCTTTTGGTTTCCTTCATCCCTAGCACAAGGCACAACATGTATAGTGACTGGCAGATACCCCAGTTTGCAAGTACTCAACCACTTAGCTCTTTTTCAGACCACCAGTAGCCTGGAGGACTCTCAGTGTTGGATTCCAACCACGACCAACAAATGCAAAACACTTTGTAACATAAGGTAATGTCTTCTCAGCATAGACTGATGAAATGTCCCCATTTCAGAATCAGACTTGCCATCTCAGACCACCCTTTGCTTCAGTTATCCGCAGTATTCAGAACGTTTTCCACAAAGTAGGCAGCTGCTCGCTAAGACTGAGGCCAGAGTTTCCTTTCTGTGTGTGCCACTAATCAGAACCCATCAGAGACAAAACGAACAATGCTGTAACCGAAGATCAGAAGGCTAATGACTACCCATGCTACCACCTGTCTTCTCAAACACAGCAAATGTGGATATTTTCAAGAACGCATCAAAGTTAAAGGCAAATTACAGCATTGTCTTTATTAGACTGACCATGAATCATATTCTAGTATCAGCTTCATTTTAAATTTCAGCTTTACGTTGTGGGTCACACCACAGGTTAGTGCAATAGTCTTTGGAAAATAACTGTCACTCCTACCCAATGCTGAGATGACAAAAGTAGCCTCCACAACACAAAACCACTCCACAAGTCAGCAAATTTATCAGGGGAAGGAGAAATGTTTTGTTGTGCAGGCAGAGCTGAGCAAAAAATATGCCAGCACTCAGAGCTCGACTTTACTCATGAGGCCAAAAAACTCAAGCTGGCTTTTTCCCAGAAGTCCTCCTACACATACCTATCACCCTGCTGTCTTGTCTTCCCATCACCACCTCCACCTCCTTACTGGTGTTCTCTCTTTCTTTAACCTGATCTATTGAAATCTTAATTGTACATTAAATATGTCCTTATCCCAATCGCTGCAATTTCTAGCTTCATTGTCTTCTCAAATCTCTGACTTGCACTCAGTTATGAGGACACAAAAGGATGTTGACAGAGTACATGGCCTTCTACAAAGTGGGCAAACCCAGCAGTTTCCTTCTCTCTCCCCTCAATACCCAAATCCAACTCAGATGTTCTTCCAGCTGTCTCATTATCATGGTTTCATTCAGTTTACCCCTCTGGCCCCATATTCACCTCCGCTCCCACTCCTGCTTTCTTTTCTAGCAGTCTTCAACTTTCAGACATGTTTCTACCTCATCTCCTGCCAACTCGACTTCTTCCTGTCTTGACAAACTACAAAACTCCTCCTCAGATGAGAACAGCAATGATCTAACCCATGAGTGGCCTGAGAGTCACTGTGACAGCTGCTTGCAGTGAGCTATTCCCTTTCAATGAGATCCAAGAAGCAAGAGTCACTAATGTCCCTCTACAACCTGTCCAAGAATATGTGTAAAGGAGATGACTGGAAGAAGAAAGAATAAGACTTCTTATCTCTTGGTATGCCATCTCTCAGTTCCCAAAGAATAGAAGTAGACAGAAGAAAAGGCTCTGCTTTTTATTACCCTGAAGGTAAAAAGCCCTTCACCGAGCCATAGGAATCACAATAATCATAATAACCTAGACAAGTTACCATTTAAAGTTATGTCAAACCTAGATGATTTTGCGTCTCTCCCCTCACTGCCTACACCTTCTCTTTAAACTGACATTGTTAAGATTCTTCCATCAAAAGAGAGAAATGACATCTGCAGATGTAAGCATGGTCCCAAGTGCCCAATAGCGCTGATATTGGAGTCCTCTGTCTTGGGCAAATTGTGAAATCATTTAGTGTCTCAGTGCTTCCAATTGTTAAATGGGTTTAGGGATACTGGCTGGTGCACCAGGGCCAAATTATCTGTAAAGGATGGAATGTACAGAAGGCACTAACTGTTCCTAATACACACTGAGCATCTTGACTCTTTGTTTCCTAAATTTAAATAATTTCTTCAAAACAAGTGTTGCTAAAGTGCTTCAGTATGGATAAAAAAGAACTTAGTCCAAACATAATTTTTGCAAAAGTACAATTATGATTGCTTGTTTATTTACTTTTTTATTTTTAACATGGAGCAGCTGGCAAAGCAAAACAAACTATCAGGAAGAACCAAGGGATTCAATCCCAGATAAAGAAAACACCAGATAAAAAGCATGAACCAGTGCTCACTTCCACTATAGGACAGTGTGCTGCTAAACTGTCCTATGCCTCTGCCCCAAATCCCCCAAGGAAGGAGATCAGAGGACTGCAATTCACACTCCCAATTCATCAGATTTTTACAGTACTTCAGCATTTCTGCTCCAGCAGAGAGGTCAGTTTTGGCCCATTCTCTGTTTTTCATGGGTTCCTATTTGCACATGGTGAAGGGCAGACAGAAGATCCATCAAGACCTGCCCCAGGGAGAGCCAGGAGACTTCCACTGATGTAAGCCTCAGGCCTCAGGCTTGGGGATTGGGAAAAAGTCATGAAACATGAGAGAGGCTCCTTGCTCATACCTCCACAAAACCTCAAACCATAGCTAACATGGAATCATTTAGGTTGTAAAAGACCTTTAAAATCATTGAGTCCAACCATAAGCCAAACACTG
Organism: Psittacus erithacus; assembly: GCA_009867235.2. Classification (NCBI taxonomy): domain Eukaryota; kingdom Metazoa; phylum Chordata; class Aves; order Psittaciformes; family Psittacidae; genus Psittacus; species Psittacus erithacus. Next base: position 24,024 of record WYDI02028543.1, read on the forward strand.
CCAAGTCCACCACTGAACCATATCTCTAAGCGCCACATCTACACATCTTTTAAATACCTCCAGGGATGGTGACTCAACATACAGCATTGCAGATCCTCACTAGCAATGGATGATCAAAAGCAAGAGTAGGTGTCACAATGCTGCAAGAGTGTGGGGTACAGGTGCATGCCCATGAGTCATAAGCATGTCCATCTGCCATGCCTGAGGTCGACAGCATCAAAGGTATGTGTCTCCACAGCACAGAACTTTATGGAAAGAATGGATTTGGCTTCTTTCAACTTGCTCTAACCAGGGCGAACACCACCTTAATACTTCCTCCCCTCCTCAACAGCCCTCCTGGAAAGCCTTGCCTTCTAGCCCACACAGCACTGTATGGCGTCATGCAGTCACAGCACTGTGCCTCACCACCACCTTGTGAAATTCAGCTAACCAGTGCCACACACAGCCCCACTGTTAGCAAACCCAGAGATTTCTCATTTTCTTAAGGGTGTGGCAGAGTGTGTAAGTATTGTGATCTATTGTCCCCTGAAACAAGCCCTGAAGCTGTCACACAATCCCCCTCACTGAGAAAGATAAAGTGAGTGCTCATGCATCGCTTGCAGCTTTCTATGACATTCTGATAAGTATAATCCCTCTTTTCAGACAGGAAAGCAAGTTGCGTCTTGGCTTCTGCAGCCACTGCAGTCTGATGGAAAAAACACTCCTAGGTCATCATTCAACCACCATTCAATTTGCCTCCTCCACATCTAAAGGCAAATTTTTTTCACTATGCTTACAGTTACACGTCTACATCAGCCACTTCTGCCAACAGAAATGGTGCAAGATTCAGGACAACTGTTTTCATGAGAGAATGTAGAAGGCGGAGAAAGTATGGCTAAACTCTCCTTGAATTTTACCTGCAGGTACCACAGAAGCAGATTTGTCTGATTTTGATGAACATCTGAAAAAGAAGTTGACCCTCTTTGGTGGCTTGCCAGAGACTGAACTGGAGATGCAAATTAAACATACAGTTTGTACTTTTTAGCTTGCCAGGCTTATGAGAACTCCTGTCTTCTGTGGACAAAGGTCCCACCATGGGCCAGTTACACCAATGAATTGGAGCAGAGGCTATAAAATCCAAAAAGACGTTTGATATTAACCTGTTCTTATAAAGATCAGTGGTTTTAAATTGGAAGTTGGCTAATAATAGTAAAGGATTATCAGAGACCATATTTCACCAGTGACCTCCACCTCTTTCATTAATGCACTGTAAAACAGAGCAATCCCCGTGTATAAAATACAAATCTGAATTTTGCAGCTCAAGCAATTCCATTAAAATACATCCTAAGGATCACCCAATGTTATAAAAAGGAAAGGATGGATGATCTATGAATTCAGAGCTTTATAAGCCAAAGCACAAGACCTTCAGGATTTTGCCTGTATTTCTCGAGGCCAGAAATGATCATTAAAACCTCTAACCCATGTTATTGCAGATCACAGTCTTTAATCCAGATAATGCTATTTTAATCCAAGGAACATGTTGCATTTCTTAACCACTTGATTCTGCCATGTTAGAGGAACAACTATGCTACCTATGGTAGCAGAACACTCTAGAAACAAAACTACATGCAAGGTTTTCCATTTATAGATGGTATCTTCCATTTATAGGCAATGTTTCAGTGCTATGGACTTTGTCTGTGGCCTAGCTCAGCACGTAAGCGTACACTTGGTTTCAAGCACACAATCCCACTGACTTCAGGGTAAGCCCACATTAAGTGCTTGACTGAGCTGAGACTGTTCATGGCTTTTCAGGGTGAACACTGCATGATTAAACAAGAATATTTCTTATGAGATTGCTAGTACTAAAGTGAACTTTATTAAAGCATAATGGCATCCTTGAACAGAAGACTTTAGGAGAATGTGATATATTAACAGTCATCAGAAGCAGATATGTTAAATAAATGAGGTCTGCCATGCCACTGGCTCACAAACTTAACACAGTTGGGAACTATGCTAAGTAAACTTTAAAACCGAGAATGAGGTGCCTGTAAGGCATGTCTTGTTTGCACTGAACGGCAGAAAAAAAATGAAAAGCACTTTGCTTTGCTTTCCACCCTGTTTCCTTTCTCTGAGGTGTGCCTGGGATCTGAAAAGAGGCAACCCACTTCTACAGCCTAGACCCAGCCATGTTCCAAAGAAAGGACATGCACATGATGCTGTTAGCTGCCGCTGTTAGCCCCAGCTACACCAGCGGTACCCCTGGAGAATATAAACAAGCTACTGCGCTGCTGACAAGAGTTTTTCATGGCCTTGATGCAGGCATGCTATGCTGGTGACCTTCTCAGTACCTGTTCCTCCACACTGTGAGTTCATCTAACTCAGTCCTGCTGCTGAGGATGCCCTTCCTCTCATTATCACCACCACTCATAGTCAGAGGCTGTTCCTTCCCCTGACCTATCATACCTCTTCAAAGTTTTACCTTCCTTCACTCCAATATGTAAGAGTTACTCAACCACTGCGTTTCCTGAAGCTTCACCATAAAGTCTTCCTTTTCTCCTGCTTGTCATGATTCACTTTCTCTAAAGCATTTTGTGAATGAAGGGGACTCTTCCAAAACCCCTTTTCTTCTTAAGGCCCCAAGGAACAGCATACTAAATAATTTTTTTCAATCAAATCTCATTGAAATTATTTGTAAAGTGCCTTGGACACCATTAATGGGGATGTGTCAAAGAACTAGCATCATTATTGTTATTACTATGGGATGAAAAATATATTGAGAACTGTTGTGTGTAATTTTCAGAAGTTTTGCCTGAGAGCAAATTACTTCCCTAACCACTGTATATTTATAGTTTTATCAGCCATAATTTTCAAACAAATTCTAAATCAACTCTAAAGAAGGAAGTAACAGTTTCATTTGCCACAGTTCCATTTTTCAAGACTAGACAGAAAATTGCAACAAGGCTTTCTAAATGGAAACAAAGTCTATACTGAAATGTAGCGAAGGACAAATACTCTGCAGTACCCGCGGGATGCCTCCAGTTTTCAGTCAACAGTCCATCATAAGTTAACATTTGGAATCCCTGTTTGGAGATTCAAGGGCAAAAAGGCTACAAGCTAGAAAACAATTCTCCCATAATATATTTTGCCTTCCCTTTGATGCATAGCCAGATAGGCCTCTCATACTTCCCCCCACAGTCTTCATCCTTCGTTTACTACAGTTTTGGTTTGGATTGTCAAAATCTCGCTTGCTCAAGAAAAGTGTAAATCTTTATCAGAATTTCCTAAGAGGATTTCCTAGCTGGCTTTTTGGAGTTGATGGATGCTAATGTGCCTTTTTTCTGTCAATATAGAGTAAAGCGAATAATGTATTAGTGACCGATCCAGCAATAGTGGGGGTGCTTGGTAAAATATCAAGAACGTTCAAAAGAAATAAATCATGCCCTATTATCCTTCAGCCCACAAATTTAAAACAGCTTTTTCTTTCAATACAATAAACAAACACTTAACTGCTCCCCACAGACTTCAGTGTTTGAAGGTGGCCATGTTTCAATAAACATTGTATAAAGAAAGAAAATATTGAGAAAATATATAGCAAGCTATGTTCAAGCAACCTGAATCACATTGATCTGGTAGGAGGTAATAATTACAGGCAGTTTGAAGAAAAATTCCAGATTTAAACACTACCAAACTAATTCGTTTTGAAAACCTGAGGCAACAGACAGAGCAGCTTGTCTGCATCCAGGAGAGATCGAGGATTAGACAATGGTTCAAATGCTACACACTGAGAACTCCCACCAGCCATAATGATGCAGTCCACAAAACTGAGACTTGCTGTCCTGAAAAGATGTGGGATATAAGCTATTTAAGCAAGTCCACCTCTCCCCCAGGGCTTCAGCTTGGGATCAGCTGAGGTGTTTTTATGAATGAAGACATCTAAAGGATAAAACACAGATGAGTTTGCAGACTTTCAGGCACTTCCTTGGTAAACAAGCTGAAATCAAGCACGCTGCACCCACTACAAACATATACGCATGTCAGTGATGGCTCTGGCTCTCAAAATAACAAATCTTACATAGCACTGCTGTGGCAGAAGATGGTTCTGGATTTCCCAAGAGACAAGTTACAAAGAAGCTCCAAATATCTTTAATGAATAGCAAAGATGCTTTATGTCCACAAAACATCTGTAAGACAATGAAGCGTGCTGCTAAGAATAAAGACAGTATGGCAAGGGCATAGCCCAGTTGCAAATGCAGAAATGCTGGGACTGATCTATTGGTTAGAAGATACATACGGGAAAGACAAGAAAGAAGAGCATGAATCACAGGAACTAGAAACAATTTCTCTGGTGTTTGGCTTATCAGAATGGTCCACAGTGTAGCTGTGCCAGGATGACATACTGTTTAGTGAAATGGGGCTTGGACCATGTGTACATGCATGTATGAATAAAAAAGGTTATACTTTTCTCGTTCCACAAATTTCTCAACTCACTGAAAAACAGACAAGCATGAGAGATCTTTAATGCAACCACCCACTCACAGCCAAATAGGTAATGAGACAACAGAAACAGCCTCCCTGGAAGTGAAAGATCATTTTCTTATTGATCTAACAAGGGAAATCAAACTTTAACTGCATTTCCTATAAGCACAGAATAGAACAATCTAATTATGAAAAGCCCAAACTGGGTATGTTATTACTGTTGGTGAACTATACAATGAGCATCATTTATAAGCCCCAGGGAAACTGGGGCACCACTGTGTGTGTTTGGTACTGTGCAAACACACACGACGGTGTTCATAGCACAGATTCCTAACCTGTCCCTCACAATCTCTCTGAAGCCTGCTAGGATAAATCATTCAGCTTACAATCCATTCCCAGCCCACATCTCTCCTGGCAATGCAAACTTTATCTTAAGCATGTAAAATAAGCATATTAAGGACCAGAATTCATGTCCCTCAATTTGTCTAGATCATTTTCTCTAGGTCACGAGTAATGGCAAGTGGTTTGGGGAGCGAGCTTAATGAAGAAACAGGCATTTCTTCATGTCCAAACACAGCTAAAGTAAAAGCATTTTGCATACATAGACTACTTTTTGCTTGAATAAGTAGGTCATGTACTGTAGCCTCTCTTTTTTACCCCTCCTATGCAACACAAAGAAGTATCAGTTCAAACAGATGGTTGGCGAGTGTGGATGAAACACAATAAGCAAGAGATTAGACACAGAAAATACGTAATTTCTCTGGAAATAAGTTAAAGGGTAGAGAGAAAGTAGTTTTACTTGGATTCCTCCATGACAAGGATATTATCCAGCCAACTGGATGCTAAGAGTATTGTAACCTGGAGGAAAAGTATGATGAAAAGAAAGGCTGAGCATAACCAAAGTGGGAACTGAAGACTGGAGAACACAAAACATATTATGGTGTCCCATTTGTCTTGCAATGGGAAGCCAGGATAGCAAGACTGAAAAAGAAGCTATTCAACTCCTTTGTAATATAAACTATTTTGTCAACCTGTTCCTTCTGGCAGTAAATCAATGCATCCTGTAAGACTGAATGGCCTGGGACCTTACTTACTATTACCGCTCAACCACTGAAAATTGGAGGTGTAATATAATCCTCTCCCCTAGCAGCAGGAGCATCAACAGAGCTACTGGTAGGGTCACTCTTTCAATCACTGGCTCAGCATTCCCATTGTATATCAGGTTGTGATCCATGGGACAATGCATTTTGAGACCCACTGAAAGCCCTTGAGCCACACTTTTAAGTGGAGACATCCTCAGAGGAATTTGAACAGCACATAAGAAGCAGATTTCCCTGCTTGTTCTTCCCTTGCAGCTGAAACCTGCGTGTGCTGGCATGAGAACAAGGTATAGTTTTAAGGTAAATTATACTATGAACTGAATGTGGTTTTGAAGGTGTAAGACCTCTTCCATAGAATTTACATATCATGTGCAGTGGAAAGAAGATGCCTTTAATTTTATTCCTGTATATTTTCCAGCTAAGCGTTGCAGCAGGAAATACAGGATTAAACTGTGTCATGAACGTTCATGATGAAGCAGGTGCTGAGAAAAAATAATAACTCTGAATCTAGCTTGGGTTTAAGAGACCCAAATGGTAATCTGGGTAATTTTCTTGATGTGCCTGCAATTTCAATCTCTTTTTCTTTTCTATAATTGTCAAGTTGTAATTAACTCACCAGGTTTTGCCCTCTACCACTAAAGATAGGAAGGGGATAAGAACAGTGAAAGGGGAGGAGAGATTAGGTTTTTTCTGGGAAAAATTCATGCCTGATTAAAGCAAAGCAAACTGGCAAATTATGAGCAGTTTTATGTAGTCATTATTTCTGCAGAGAAGCACTCATATTGAGTGTCAAAAAATGCCTACCAGTTCCTCAACATCAGGAATCAGAGCTCTAATATTCCCTGCAGAATGATTTATCTCAGTGCTGGATCTCGCCAACACATCCTCTGTACGCTCCACATTTGGTGCTCCTGGTTAGTGGAAAGAGCTCAGACTTTTTCTCTTTTCTGTACCTATAACATCATTATTATTGTACAATCTATTTAAGTATCCAAATGAGTTCCACCACATTTTTAACTGCATGGGTTTCTTCTTTCATCCCTCCCCAGTTAAACAGATGGTTAGACTTATTTAGCAATTAAAATCAAGTTTTATTTACCCATTTCACTGAGGCAAGGTTAGAGCCAGTGCCACATCATGTAGGCTTAAAGATTTTGCTAATTTACTTTAATCCACTTAAACCTTTAAAGCACAGATAATAGAAAACAGACAAGTAAACTCTTACACTTTCCAAATTAAGAGACAAGAGTTTCCTCCTCTGCGAAGAGTAAACCTCTCTAGAAGAACACTGAAAGGTCAGCAAGGAAACCTTTTGACTACTTTCTTCCTGAAAACCCTATCTTAAAGGTCACAAACCCACAACTAAATTGCCTTTAGCAATGAACCTAACTAGAGACGCATTGCAAGGTACTTAATTGCCTTTAACAAAGAATGTAACTGGAGATGCATTGCACAGCCTTAAATGGGAACCAAAATTGGTATTTCAACATTTAGAAGGAAACAATTCTTAGCAAGGACATCCAGCATCTGATGATGCTGAGCTTAACAAACTAGTCTGGAATGAATTCAGAAATAATGGTGATGCCAACATAATGATCTAACTATTTAGTGGGCAAGTGGACAGACTGGACAGACAGCAGCTTAGAAGTGCCAGTACACTCATGGAAAATGCAACTGCGATAAGGACAAGAGAATGCCATTCCCTGCCATTTTAAAAGAATTTACTTCTCTTGTGTTCAAGTATGTCCAAATTCTCTATCATTTTTCACTGAGTGTCTGGATCCAGCTAGCCAGGTGAGGTACACAAGCATTACTGAATCCAGTTAGAGAAAAGGAAACTGGAACACAGTTTCAGTGTGGCACAAGATTACAGGGAGCTTGTAGCAGAATAGAAAATTGAGATTCTTAGACCACTAGTTGCAAAGCTGTCTGAATTAAGTGACTGCTGTAAAGCCTCAAAGTTAAAACACTGTAAAGCATCAAAGTGAATACAATTCATTAGGCTACTTGCACTGGCCTGTGGATCACAGGTAAAAGGAAAACAGCACAGACTAAACCATCATCCATAGCACCAGGAAGGACTTCAAAATGGATCATGCTACTGGAACTTAAAACAGGAATAGAAGCTCTTACCTTCAAAAGCAATTGTGGGGTGTTCTTTCCTGACACACTGCTGATATTCAGCTTCAGAGTATTCAGGTACATTCTGTGATGCTGAGAGATGAAAAGCAAGAAGAAAAAGGCTTGGCAATGACAGGGAAATGGCCTTTAATCTTGAAACAACCATGACTGAAGGGCGACTGCAGATCTAGCTTCCAAGGTAGGCCCAGGGAGGACACCTGAAATACAAAAAATTCCACTTTCAGAAAGATGAATGCTTATTCAGAGTGTGTAACATGGGTAGAGAAAGGTGGAAGTTCCCTTTTCATCCCAGCCCCACTTGTACTAAGTACACAAGATACTAATCCACAAACAGCATCTAAAAATAATGACCCAATTTACAACTGTATTTGGGCTTCTAACTTCAAAGAGAAGGTAAGTGCACAGCTCCCTAAATATATATCTCTGTGCACCTTTGGGGAGCATGTCCTTACACAGCAGCTGGTGTGCAATGGCCATTGCTGACAACTTGAATTCTCAAATATTCCAGGTGTGGACACCTCGTTCCTCAGTTTCCTGACATGTCCACATTTAAATATCATGCTGTGTTCAAGAGATCGCTAAGGAATGGCCAACATCAGCCATCATGAAAACACATGTGCAATTAATGCTGTTCTGATAGGAAATTCATCCATTTTACCACTGCTGTTTTAAATGTTTTAAAATAAGAAAAGCCAATTTAAAGGTGTTTCCAGGAAAGTGCTAATTAAGGTAACATAAAAATTAAAACAGCTTAATGGGGAGAATGGTGAGAAGTAAGTCAATTGCCTGCCTTATCATGGGATGCTATAGCTCACAGTCACAAGAGCTGAGGCACAGCTAAACAGGAGAATCACTCACTCTCAGGCTAGGAGAGGGGAAACGCCTTTTCTATATGAGCATTTTTAACAGCAACAGCAGGAAAGATATAGCTCTAAAAAACTTCCCTGGGCCTATCAGGCCTGGGGCAGGGGTGGAGGATTAATTAGCTCATGCCACAGACTCCCCAAGGTGCTGCTGCAGCTTTGGAAAATCTGCATTGCCAAATTTAATCTTACTAATGTGCACATTGTATTTTCCTGTGTAACTTTGGTCAATTATTACAAGCACATGTACTCAAACAAATGGAGTCTCCTACCTTTAAATCTTACCTAGTGATATGGCTGATTTTGATTGAATTCTCACATAACGAGATTTGCAGTTCCTGCAAGTGTAGTGATTCATGAAGGTAGTGTAACAGTCAACACCTGCAGCACCTGGTATCTCTATATTTTTGTTTGGAGTCTCCAAAATGTCTTCAGTGAGCTGAAGCGACCAAACTAGCAGCTGGTACCATGGGGTACTGATACACAATAGCAAGTGCATGGCACAGACCAAAAAAGAGACAATAATATGACATCAAGAAGTTGGAAGAAGTTTGTAAAGGTCTTTGGGTGCCACAGAGGCAATAAGGGAATGCCTACAGCAGCAGTGGGAGACAGCTGGTTTGAAAGATGGATCCTATGTTTTATTCTTATCTGTATTTCTCTGTGATTTTAAAACACTGGCATAAAGATGAGTTGCCAGCGCATCCATTATGTGTGTCTTCAGCAGCAGCTACATATCACTGACTGAAAATAGCATTGGCATTCAGTATTTGGGGTAGTTCTTGGTTTCCCAGCCAGTGTGAGTGAGAGATTACAACATTTCACATTTTTTCCAGCCCCCTATACATGCAGATTTTATGCAGGGATATATAAAATCCCCTTCCAGTTCTCCGAAGGAGGTTCTATGCCACGAAGGGTGTTTTTTTAAACACAGCAAATATCATGTTAAATTAAAAAATGGGACTGGCAGAAGTAAGAGATGTGAAATCATTCAAAGCTAAGGCCAGCATACCATTTAGTCATTAAGCCCAAGCATACTGCAGGGCATAACTGAGCACTGTGGCATCTCACGTGATGGAGATGTTGTGCAAGTCATGGTCTAATGAAAATTACTGATGATGAAGCATTGAAGTATATTTTCAGCCACTGGCTTAAATGATCATTTTTTTTCAGTACAGATGTAGAAGTGGAACACAAGCAGAGAAGTGAACCCCACAAAGATGCATTTTGTATAGCTCTTGCATCCACTCAAAGTTCCAGAAGAGACAAATCCACACTTTCCTTAGAGAGGAGATGGCTGTTGCGGGAAATGCACAGAGGCAAAACGACTTCTTTGGTGTCAGGTGTCTTTGCTGGAAACTGGAAGAGACTGTCATGGAAATCCCACCTTATGCATTCTCTACTCCTCCCAGCGCAGCCATTACTGGTTAATCCAGGCTTTTAGTCTGAGCCAATATGGTCATTTTCATCCAAAAAGTGCTCTTAAGTTAGGGGGAAAAGACACATGGTGGGGTCCCATGCTCCTCTAAGGCCCTATGTGGTCTACAATCAGCACATGAGTAAATTCAAGTTTCACACTCATCAGGGTCATGAAATGATAAAAAGTTGCATACAGAAAAGATTCATAACATCCCATAGCATATTCTGTGCCAAAAGCACAGTACATTTACTAGTGTTTTGTCTGGACTAGTTGTTAAATGTGCCAAGTAGCTGGATTTTTGCCATTTTCCCGGGGAGATTCTACCACAGTCCAAGAGGCTTCAGTGTTCCTTAGAAAGCTGTAACCAGTATTTGGAGTAAAGTTCTAACTTCTTTTTCCTTATTGTCATAGGGGAACCCAAACTGTGCATGAAAATAAGGGTTTCAAACTTAATGTGAAGTGGAAAGTAATACATGAGCAAACAAAGATGAAAAAAAAACATTATGAAAAATTTGTATCCTTTCCTGCGTTCCCATCTTCTACATCTAATTGCACCCATCAAATGTGTGGAGCTCTCATGTGCTGGGAAGCGGAACAAAATCAGTGTCGTGCAGCCCTGAACTGGTGCCTGCTGGACTCAGAGTAAATGGGTAAATGCCGACTTGACCAAGGGCAACAGAAGCCAGAGCCATAGAGCACCAGCTGAACGATATTCAAATAATGGGAAGCATTGCAAAAGGTTATTCCTTGATTCTGCCCCTTTCCTGGATGCCTTGCTCATTTTCTTTCTCAATATTTTAAGAAAGACTCCAACTCACTAATTGCTATTCTCAGCTGCTACAACTTTATGTCTGAAAAACCCCATATTCCAAATATGAAGCAGTACCATGTGCACTTGTACGCCAAAACCAAACTAGTAACTGCCTGGGAGAGTCCAGCAGCTAGCTATAAAGTGTAAATGTTTCAGTTCTACTGGCGACAGCCAAACTCAAGCCTCCAATTTTGCCCAAGCTGCAGACTTTCACTGTGAGGGCAGGAGTATGACCAGTACTTAGGACCAGTCCTTATACAGACTGCTAAAAACACTACATATCTTAAACACAGCCCAGGCTAGTGGTGGTTCGCACTGCTGGAACTTGCCCTACCATTAAGATGTGTAGATACAGTTAGATATTTTAAAAAGAGCTGTTCTTATAAGACTTTCTGCTCAAAATGGCTTAGAGCTCAAGAAATCAGCTGTCAAGGTTTCAGTGCAGATGACAGACAAGAGCTCAAATCCCTGGTTAAACTCAAATCTCAGACAGTACATACTTCAATTCTTTATTTGCTCATCTTGATGTATCTCTGCCACCTCAGCTGGTTTGCCCTCCAATGCAGATATGTTTAAAAAAAAAAAAAAAGTCCAGTAAGATTATCTGTCCAAGTTTATCTGCCATCTCCCTCACAAAAGCTTGTCCTCTGTGTCCCTGCATAATCCAAAGGCCCAGTGATGGGGCATCTCTCTCCCTTCTCATACTCTGCACAGTGAATCCCTCTGGCCCTCAGCCAAACAAAGGCCAAGAAATCCAGGCTCCATTGGACACAGTGAAATATGCTCTGGAGACAGATATTTTGTACAGCACCACTTCTGGCACCATGCTCTTGTCTCTTAAATCAGGCTCCCTCAACTCATGGGCCTCCGTGACTGTAGCAGGGGTGGCAGGAGATGGGCAATGAACTGCTCCTTCTGGGTAAAGCAGGACGTCTGCGCGCACAACGCATCCCCAGAGCTGAGATTTGCAACCACAGCACCCATGACAGCACAAGCCCACTGCCGCATGGCCATTTCTCACCCAGGCCATTTCATGGCAGCTTGATAGGGCCAGCATATAATTCTGCTCAGCCTCGTGGCTTCAGCCTCCCGCACAAGCACAGCATTCAGGGGATCAGCCACAGTCCCTTCCTTATTCATTCTCAGGGCATGAGTCTTTTCCAACTCGCCCTGTATTGTATCATTGTAACTCCATTGATTTCACAGGAACTAATCCTGATTTACAGAGGGCAACTCAGATCAGGCCCCCTTTGAGTAAAGCTCCGCGTCTAAAAGAAAAATACCTTCAATCAGTCTTCAGGGCTTTAAAACAAAGCACACTTCAAAAATGGTTGTACCAGGAATTCATTTCCTGCTTTTCTCTGACTGTAACTATCATTTTGACTTAATAAAACGTGACAGTAAAGTTTAAGGATAAAAGAAAATGTTTCATCTTTCATTTTAAAGAAAAGAGCTGCCTTTAAAAAAGATTTAAAAGGAGCCTCTTGTAAAAGCTTTAATTCTTCTGTTTGGGATCTTTTGTGATTGGCACAGTTATGATTGTTATGATTTATATGAATGGGATACTAGAGGGAAGAAGAGCAATAGAAAGAGGTGGGCATTAAAGTATTCCAAAAAAGTACTGGAAGAATAAGGGAAATAAATATAAACATTATAAAGCAAGACAGCTCAGCAATGTGGCTATGATAGGCTGGCACAGGCAGCTCTGCCCTAGAAAACAGAGAACTCCAAGGCCAACGAAACCATGGTCCTTTATTCATCCACCACTCCTTGCCCTCCCCTCCCACCCTCATCAGCTGGAATTTCTCCCACCAGACTGGCTCCAAGGGCCTTTCCGCACTATCGAAGAAAAGGCACAGCTTTTCCCTCTGCCCCTGGCCACATGCATACACTCAGCCCTCAGCCGGCGCTGGGGAGATGGGTGTGTCTTATAGCCAAAACATGACAAAATACTCTTGCATATCCTGATGTCAGATCTCACATGCACCGTTAGACTGGGGGGCTTCTGCCTAGCAAGCTTTTTTCATTTATGTACTTGTGAGACAAACATATGGGAATGGTCAAACTACTGTTCAGATAACAATCTGTGAAGAGATCTTGTTTTTCTTTAATTAAATCATGCTACAGTCTTCTGAAGAATCAGTGAGCTCATTTCTAAATTCACAACAGCTTACATGCTGCAGCTCTTGTTCTGGCTGGGTTTCACCATGCTCTCATGTGCCCACCTTGTTCAGGGTTTCCCACAGCCTCCACTACATCATCTCTGAGCCCCACACTGAACTCGCTCTCACAACACCCCAGGAGGACAGAACCACATATAATCCAAGGGTTATCTTTCTAAAAACCCTACAATTCAGCAGCAGGGTGGACTGCAAGAGCATGCAGGCAATAGACTCTGCCGCAGCAAAGCAGAAGCTCGGGCTTCACGCTGACCACTCTCACAGCTCCTGCCTCACAGTCTGTAAGGCACTGGTTGCAGTATCGCAGTAGGCTTTGTACCAGGGATAAACCAATTGAGAACTCATAACACAGGTCACTTTATTGCAACCTTTCTGTTATCTAGATCTATATAAATAATTCAGGTAACTCTCTGCAAAGGAGAAATCAGTTTAACCTAATATACTGGTAGGTTCATGGCTTGTGAAGCCTGTAGTGGAGCTGAATAGTAATAGTCTGTAGTCTGATCTTCTTAGGACTACATACCATAAAAGATTGATAGTGCACTTTGGGGCATTATATTTCTAGAATTCTTTCTGATTGCTGTTCAAAACCACCCAGGACTGGTCAAGGTTCCAAACCGAGCCCACAAAAGGCAATGTTCAGGTCAGGAAACAGAGACAAAACTCTTAATAACAGTTTGGTACAAATGAATTGCTTGATATCAGTCCATTTCTTTATGGACTGGTGTAAGCCCTCAATGAGCCATCAGCCACCACTTAGCTACTTGGCCTCAGCAGCACAGTCAAGGTCTACATGGTCCTGGAAACTGAACTGTTTCCTCACCTTTAGAGGAAGCACTGCAGAACAGGAACCTACTGTGGAAAGCTCCCATTAAATAAAGCTGATTCAACAATAAAAGCCTGTGTAACAGAGCAAAATACACTGTACCACTGAGTTCCTGCCAAACCCAGTGGGCATAAATAAGTATGTGCTCTGCTGACACTCAGAACTGCTTTTGAATAGCACTAACCTGACCACACATTGAGTGTGTCCCCAAGTGCCTCAAGAGGCTCTCCTCAGAGGGCTCTAGATATTTTTTTTTTTTGCTGGCCACTCATGATATAAAAATATGAGAGGTTTGTTAGTGTTTGCTTGGGGTATGAATTTAGCACTTGTGAAAAGGTGCCTTGGAGTCTGAAGTCTTCTGTTTATCCAAAGATCATACTTGGCAATGAAGGCTTACATTCATTTATTTCCCTGGTGGTGCGTGTCCCTTGTTCTCTAGAAGACTACAGTAGGGATGGAAAGACCTATTTGCCCTCACAGAATGGCCTCTCTGAGAGACTGTCAACAAAGATGTCAAAGTGGAGGTATTTTTGGCAATTCTGGGACCTGGACTGCCTATGGAATTATTTTTCATGTGTTCCATCTGAGAAACACAGAGATGAAGGCAGAGATGAACACAACAGAATACAATGGATGCTATGGTACTTAGCACGACTGCAATTCAGAGGCAAAGTTTACTGCAGCCTAGCTTAGAAACCGGGAGCTCCTGGCTCTCAGTCAAAGTCTCTGGATTTTTCATCAAAAGGAGAGGATGAATGAGTGCAACACAGCCCAAGAGAGAAGCCATCCCAGGGCTTATCTGACAGCAGCAACACAGTAATAACTATTCCAGAGGCTCTGTCTGCAGCTGGGGAGTGTGTCCAGGGCTCAGCATATGTTGCAGTGCAGTTTCCTTTTCTTGCTGTATGCATGAAGTAGAATCTTCTGCATGGGTGCTGCAAATTTCAAGGTGCCAGACATGCTGTTTACATGCATATGAGCCATATAATGCAAGTACAGTAGATTCAGCATCAGACTTACTGCAAATAGTCACCTGGCTGCAAGGGCTCTTTCTGGCTTGAGGTTTGGTACTCATCCCACAGACCCGTGCCTTAAGCCTATAGCTGTTGCAGAACCAAAGCAGTAGCTTTTCTTAAAGTTGCTCCCCAGCACAATGTGAAAATGGTTTGTAAATGTGCAAATTAGCAGCCCCTAACAAAAATAAAAACAGCCCCTAACACCACACTGTGCAGACAATGTCATTCCAACACACTCTGGTGTCTGACAGTCTGGAGAAGCTCCTCTATTTGTAGTGATTCCCAGATGTGTGGTGTCCCTGTTCACACTCCTCCCTACAGCAGCTGTGACATTACAGCTGGGGAAACTGAGGCATAACCCAACTGTGACTCTGTCACTAGTAACTGCAACCAGATTTTGGTAGACACAAAGACAGAAGTAAACTCCTCCTGACTCTTCCAAGTGCTTTTGGTGCAGGGCTTTCTTTTATCTCATGGTTTAATATGAAAACTGTAAGTGTTCTTTAATTCTTAACTTAATAGACTACTAATTGTTGTTTTACTGACACTATTTTTTAATTTAGCTTTATTTAGAGGTCCATTGGAGACATCCCATGGGATTATTAGTAAGGAAGTTAGTAGCAATGGTTCCAAATTGCATGAGACCTAATATAGGTGGCAACTTGCAAGGTTTCTCTCTTCAACATCATTAAGGCAAGCCAGGGACAACCGCAGTCCTCAGACTGCGCCAAGCAGCTAGACAATCCTGATAAACTATGCAGCAGCCACTATGGTAACGGTGCTACCACACAGTTGGGAAAACAGTAACAAGATAAAGTTAAAAAAAAAAAAAAAAATCCACTTACTTCTCCTTTGACCTGAAGCAATCTCAGAATTCAAGTCTCCAGCAGACAAAAACTGAGCCATGAAATCATCAGCACTCTGGCCTGAGAGTCAGCCATAACATACGGGCTTGACTTTCCCTAGAGCCTTGTTTTTCCAGTTTAAACACACCAGAACTAGCTGTAAGACTACAGCTCCTTCCACCCACCCCCTTCTGCTCCATCCCACAAATCCTCTTGCATCACTCCTTCAACCCCATGTGCTGGGGTCAAAGGCGATTGCTGCATGTCACAAATCTACCTCATCCCTCCCAGCAGCATCTCCCTGTACTGCTAAGTTGCAACAACAGGATGAGAAGAATTTTCTTTTAATGCTCGCCCACACAGGAGAGACTAACCACAGCTGGTTCATTTTTGTCAAAAATTTGTGATTACCTGGTGCCACATAGCACATATTCATAGGAGAATAAGCACAAGGCATCCCTGTAGTGCAACTCCAAGTTTCAGCCTGCTTAGAGACGAGAATGTTTTGCTGCAGCATCTTCTTGGCACTGCACAGTACCATTTATCATATGGAAACTTTTGGCTAGAAGGCATTTAAACAGTCTATATATGCCACAAATCTGAACAGACAAAATAACAATTGTCAGCCAGACTCCTTTTTTCTCCCTGCTGTGCCCAGTTTATTCATATTTCTTGCAAGAGCAGTTACGTGTTGGGCTGTTAACGCTTTCTTTTGCTGGAACCACAGGGTTGTTTTGGTCTGCCCCATCTCTTGCATCCCACTTGGTATACTGTAGAGGACAGTGGCTTTTCCCAGAGCTACCCGGCTGCAAGATAGTGCTGAAGGGAAGAAGTGCAGAAACTATACAGCTCACAAATGGCATGTTATGACTGACTGCTGTGTGTAAAAAAAATAGGACTGATTCCTCATCTCCTGAAAACTACAGTGACAATTTTTCCCCCAAAAGATACCTGGTAATCAATAGTTTCTAAAAACGCTGAGATTAATTTTCCTCTTCCTCCAAACATCCTATGTAACTTCTCTGATACCAGGAGCATGGAACTGTGCTACCTGCTAGATGAAGCTCACAGCCTAAGAACACAGGTATTATTACTATGCTGGGTGACAGCAACATCCTTTTAGAGATTTTCTCAAAAATGGTATTTAGGCAAAGGGAAAGTGAAGCAGGACACATGACTTCCAAAAAACCCTTGGCTGCATTCTTTTAATTAATGGTCATAATTTTCACTGTCCAGATTTACTTTACCTAAAGAGTTCACAGTAAAGTCCCCATCCTGTAAAATGTCCCTCTCCCCTAAATTTCAAAAGACACCAAGGTGATCCAGAATTTAATGCAAACCTAAGCAGCTAACGCAGGTCTAAGCAGCTCCATGCTGGAATGGAAGGGCAAGGTGGGAGAGACTAAAAAGTGGCATCATCCTCCACACTCATGTTTTTGACAAACTCGCATGTCCTGCCAAGACTGGACATCTGAATCCCAGCAGTCAGGAGAAGCAGCCTCCCAGTGGACAGCCCACCCCCAGAGTGCCAGCTCGCCTTGTCAGGAATGCTTTAAAAATCCCAAACAATCCCTCAAACAGACACCTTGTTGTCATCTTCCAGGAGGCAAGGCCTGAGCAAGCATTTGGGGGCTAATATCATTTTAATATACTCTGAGGCCAGGCTTTCTGGAGAAGATGAATTATTTGTAATGAATTCCAATCACATGGCATGCCAGCCCCCACACCTTCATCTTGCATATATAACCAAATGAGTTTAGGAGACGTAAGTTATTCAGCGACTTAGCCGTTCAGTCTGGCCTTGGAGGATTTGCTCTCATTATGGCTTTTATGCAAATTCTGTCCTCCAAATCTCTTCTGAATCAATTATTACTAGATTAATTTAAACATGTCCACCTGGGGTGCCTGTATATCATGTGCCTCATGTTAAAAAGTAAAAAGGATGATAATGAATTCAGGAGGTGACTAAAACAGATTCCTGCTTTGTGGAAATGTGACCTTTTTGCATAATGTCATAAAAGAAAGAAGTTCCCTCAAGAAACATGGCAGATAGGGTCGCTCGTTGGATCAGCTGGGCTTTCAATCACTCTTTGGAAATTAGCATGATACAATAAAAAATTAATAAGAAATAAAAAAAAAATATCGCTTTAATGCTCTAGACTATTAAAGTCTTCGCTGGACTACTAATTGAAATGTAATGCTTAATTTTAAGCAATGCCATTTTATTAATGGTAAAAACTAGAATTAATGTCATTAACCAATGTTAATATTACAAATCCCCTGAGGGATAACAAAGCAATTATGTTATTCACAGAACTGAAAGTGGAGGAAGAAAGATGTAGTCTGTACATGGCTGCACTAAGGCGGAAGAGACTGCTTCCATCTGCATTTCCTCTGCTGAGAAAAGGGGTTTGTTTGTTTTTTTGAGCAGAGGAGGGAGAGGAAGAGAATAATTTGCACTAAGTTAATTACTGCTGATTTTCAGGCACTTAATAGCTAGGAAATTATTCTGTTACTCAAACACCATACTGTGGGGATACTGGAAAAATAATTCAGGAATGAGAAATTGATTACAAACTCTCCTTCTTGGAGGCCTCCTGTGTGTGTTTGGATCCTAACACACGCACCAACAGCCTTTACCTGATGGAAATCCTGATTCAAATATATACCCCCCACACTGGGCAGAAAATGGCTCTATAGAGCTGTACCTGTTTGCACCTGCCAGGGATCACAGAGAAGATCACCTTCTGTAGTACTGAATGCCCTCCAGTCCATGCGAGGGCAGCTGATTCTGTTTTATACAGTTTAACAAGTTCAGCGTCTTGTCAGACCCACTGCTCATACAACAGGATAGATGGGGTTAGCCTTAATTAAAGCACCAAAACCAATACTCTTGCAAAATCAGCAGACGTTGGCCAGAGGGAGCAAGAACCTTGATTGGTGCCAGTATAATACTGCATTTACCCCAGAAAAACCATGTTTGAGATAAACCCTTGATTAACTACGTTTTTATCATCTGGCTAGTAATTCAGAGACAATGGGGAGATTCAGCAAGCCAGAGCATGAAGATTTTCCCAAGGAGCTACAAACCTTGTTGTTATTCCTCAGAATCCCAAAGACCTTTGCTTTTTATTTACAAAAAGTGAAAGCACTCCAACCCATCCAACACCACTGTCAAAATCCACCACTAACACAAATGCCTCTTTTCAGTGAACACTTTTCAAGGCAACCAGTCATATGTGTTACAAATTCACAAACAGTGTTAAACCATGGGAAAAGAGACAAAAATTAGTTTCCTCTGTTTCATGTAACATGCCATTGCTCTGCCATAAACCAGCTCTCAGGAGAGTCTTCTGACATTGTCCAGCCAAGCACTTTTTAAACATTAAGTTCATCTCCTTCTTGAAGGAAAAAGAAGAAAGGCATCAACACAAATTACTGCCAGGTTTCCTATTTATGTTGCAATGAGGTGTGAAACCTCAATACTAACTTAGAAGAAATCAAGTGAAAAAGGCTTTCAGTGGATTAGGATCTACTCTTGAATTTAGCTGGATATAACAACAGGGATGCGTACTCGGTGGCTGGGTGTCTTTCTTTCTTTGTAGCCCAAGCATAGACCACCCAATGGCTCTTTATGTTTCCGTGCGGGATATAGGTACAGCTGTAAAACACAATGAGATTTGGGGATTTTACTTAAATTGATGTATTACTTGGCAATCTTATTATAAATGGGAGACTGAGCAAGGGGAAGAATTACTACAAGGCTTCCACTGTGCTTACCAGTGAAGGCCTGCGCATAGCAGGCTTCAGTCTATGAAGCCAGTTATGCTCGACAGCATGATACCTTTTCTCCTGCAAATTTGCAAATCATTGTGTTTTGTCTCCCAGCAATGGTTTCTCTCTTACCACTTGTGTCCCGATTTCATCAAAGAACAACATTAAACCTCCTGTGAAATGTCTCCAAAGTCAATCCTGTCACTCTTCCATTCTCACTCGTGATTTGAAACCAGAGGCAGAGGAAGCCACTGAAGAAACCAAGGTCAAGGCAGAATGATACAATGTCAAATTCATGCAATCATTTAAAACCACACGGCATCAGGCCATTACAGAGACATCAGACATTATGGATTACAGCTTAATAGATCACAATGGAGGATGATGGGGGAGAAGAGAAGAGAGAAATGTGCCTTCTGGGTTGAGACTTGCTGATTAAAGTGCACAAGTGGGCAGGGGAATGCGACAGAATTTGTGTTCATAAAGCTGAGACTTCTCAATATTAATGGATGCACCACTGTCGCCAGACTCAATGTTTTGTTATTGCGTGATTAATTGAAAGTCACACACAATGACATATTACAGGCAGGATAAAGCTGTCATTGGAAAGCAATTCTTCACAGTAATTCCTGCAAGTCTCTACAATATGAAATTGCATATCCCGTTACAGACGACCCCTCAAGCACAAACACATTACATATCTTTATATAAATAACAGTGACTAACAACAGCAGTCTGAGGTAATCTCCGTGGAATAGAGAAATAGAGAAAAAGGTAAGACAGGGAAATTGCCTTCAAATATTAGTAAGCTTGTCTATGCTAATCTCCGTCAAATGAGCTATTTCTCTTTTATTCTAAAATAAAAACTGTTCCTGATGGGGACACATGAAGTATGATAAAAGAACATGCTGTGGCATAAGTGACAACTAGAAGCCTTACTTCTTCAAAAGGCCACTAGCTCTAAATCTTAAAAACTTATCTTGATCAAGACTAATTAAACTTCGACACAGTCGCTTTATCACTTACTTAGGTCAGTAAGTAAGTATCAGTAATTGGTCCAGCTCACTTTTCTAAAGCCCCCAGATCAAAGACTCTTTTATATTTCTTTTAGCAGCTGCAAGAAGATATCAAACCATTAATTTTCTCCATGCATTTTATTTCAGTCAGAATCACTGCATTCAAAATATGATGTGGAAAAAAGATTTACAATGCTCAAGGGAAAAGACACAGCCCAGGGGAATAGAGGTGCACACGAAATAGCTCGTGTCACTTGGTATTTTGTGTATGACAAATTCACAGCTGAATTGCTAGTAATGGTACACAGTTGCCTAATCTTCAGCTGGCATTTAGTGCTCTATTTCCCGTACCACTGGCTAATTGTTAGATATATCGCAGCACTTGATTCAGTTTCTTGCTATTTGAACATAAATTGGAGGCGATACTCCACTACTCAGATGAGCAGTATTTCAAAGACTCACCATCAGATAGCATGGCATCATCCAAAAAAACACAGTACTCTTTCTGTCTTTTGCAACTTCTCCATTAAAAGCTCAATTTCACATGAAAAAGATATGGTCAGAGGTTTTAAGCCCTTTCAAGCTTGCCCACTTGGACTTTCTGTTACAAACCGCTTGTAAAGTAAAAAAGTGACGCAAAGGTCTTTACCTGCTCAGAAGACAGTTTCTTGGAGGCTCTTGTAAATCTGCCACTAACAGAAGCCAAGAGAAATGGGGACAGGAAAGCACAAAGCCTGGGCTGTCCTGTGGACTGGAGGGAAATAGCAATCTCTGTCTTCACCTAACCCAACCAGAGCCCTGCAAGAGAGTAAATCTGTGTCCACTGGCCTTTTTAACAGTCCCTTAATGACCGTTAACTTTTTTCAGCCAGCCATTGATTCTAATGGCATGTGCATTCACACACAATAATACCTCAGACGGCCTTCATTAATTTACCATGCATAATTTCTCTGAAAGCTTTTGCTAATAGAATACCCCTAAACTGACTCACTAACTCATGAAGATAAAGCACTTTCTGTGTGAGACCATTATGCAGATTCACAGCGTTCTCCTCAAATAAGTTAAAAAGTAGGTATTGTTCGGTGTCTACCCATTTTTTGGACGCAGCAAAGTACCAGGGCTCACAAATGTAAAGCTGCTGCTGGAGTATCCAGTGTGACAATGAATACGTAAGATACTCTGGGCTGTGGAAGGAACAACAAGAAAAAAGGCAGCTTACATGAAAAAGCCTTTCTGCTGTGAAGTTCCTGAAATCTCTTACAAATTTCAACAATGGGAAGTCCTAATAGTGAAAGGCTATTAAAATACTAAGGGAAAATGAAGCAATATAGATATTCACCACCATAGGTCCATTCATCCAGAGGCAGAGGGAGGGAAGATCCAGCAAAGGGAGTAGATCAGAAACAAACTGTCCCAGAGAACAAGGGTTTGGAGCTGTCAGGAACTACAGTGCTGCCTGTTAGCCTTGCAATAAATTATGGAGCTGTCAGCATTTTCCCATTATAAATCTCTCAAGTCTCCTCTTATGTACACTGATGCAAGATTCAGACCTCAGTCCCATGGGCAGCAATGAAATTGCAGGCAAAAGCACTGTGCCCCCCCTTTGGGGGTATAAGAGCCATAAATACAACCAGTGGTCTTATAAACTTTACAGGATGTTGGTTTTAGGGAATAAAAAAAATTATTATTTATTTCATTACAATTAGTTTGGCTTTAAGCAGAGTCACAGGATGGCAGGTGAAAAGCCGACTGTAAAGGTAATTGGGAATAGGCTCCTCCTCTGCACTATACTCAAATCTTTTATCGACTTGCAAGTCCCTTATCCCTTTCCAGAGGATTGATCACAGAGCCCACAAATGCTGCAACTCCACTTCCAAGGTTATAGGTGGCAACCTCACTTATGTAAATACCACCTTCCGTAAAAACATACACTTGTTATACCATCTAATATTAAAGGTAGAGGTAAAATAAAGATTTTTTTTTAAAAAAAAATAGATCTGAAAATTTAATCTGTCTCAAATTCTTGAGTCGTGGGACTCAGGGGTTTGGGTTCTCATCAGTGAGCACTTAACCACTTGCCAAGAGCACAGAAGCAAACATAGCCACAGAGTCACAAAGCGGGTGGGTTAAGAGCAGAGCTCTTCAAAAAAACCCCATTAAGAACAGGCTTTGCATTTTTAAGAAGTGGCTTTTTTGTTGTTATTTCAGAATACAGACTGCAAAAGGGGCCCTGTGTACTCCAGTGTAAAAAACAAACAAAAAAAGATAATGACAACTGAGAGCATATGTGGGGAAAATACGTTCACATGGAGATACTTTCTAAAGTGAAAACCACCAGAAGGATTTTGGCAACATGGATTTAGTACAAAGGATGTAAGCCATTATCAGCATCAAGGTAATGAAAATCCAGGGAAAACACCACTGCCTGGAGTTAAAGACCACTAATACTGCCACTAATTATGCATGCTTAACTACAGCTTTGCCTGCAATTGGAACATCACAAAATTGCCAATAAACGGGTCTGTCTAGGGAGTAACAGACTTTTTCAAAAGCCCCTAAATACATATTTACAGATGGTATGGGGATAAGCAACCTAACATACCTGAAGAGGAATAGCTTCTCTCTCCCCTCTTTTTCTTTTTTTTTTTTTTTGTACTTTTGTCTTGCTCCAAACTACTAACTCTTCTGCCTTCTCTGACATGAAAGGCTGGTTGGTGATGCTGGCACCTCGAGCATGGCCTATCAAACCAGGAAAAACGTGAGTGTGGGCTACCATTCTCCAATTACTCAAGTGTTAGTAGTAAATCTTAGCACAACATGTGACTGTACTAGACATCAAGTACTGCATATGCCGGAGGATTTGGGGCTGGAAGCAGTCTGTCTGCTCCAAATAAAGTAATGACTCAAACACAAGGCAGGAGACACTCGAGGCTCCCAGAATGTGCGACAGCCCAGCAGAATTACAGCCACCCCCAGCCCTCCATTCTGCAGTAACAGCAAATCGCTCTTTACATTTTTCTAACCCTTTAACAGTGTTTCCATACAACACTGCTCTTGGCTCACGTATTAGAGGGGAAAAGTAGGACAATGTTTCCCTTTTTAATCCTTGATTTTTACATCATCCTTTTTTTAATCATATAGGATTTTTACTCAAATCTTGCCATATATCTGCTCAGAAAGTAAACAGCATAGCACTCTGCTTCAGAAAGAATATGTAACAGTAGAATAAAATTCTATCCATATGTCCAAAGTACAAGGGGTTCACAGTCAGAGCTGGCAAATGGTGTGATTAATCCTGACTGCGTTTCAGCAAAGGCAAATCTAGAAATAATGTACAATTTCTCTCTTTGTGAATTACCACTTGAGAAAACTCCCTACCTGTATCATATACACCCAAAGCAATTTTTGAAGATTGTTTATAATGAATCAGATTTGGTACAGTGCTTGACTGATGAAGTTTCAAACAACATCTGATTATTCTTTGGGTGCTCCTTTTATAATGTCAAGTTAACAGAAAAAACACAGCCGATACACAGACACCAGACACATTCGAAGGTTCCCATCTGGACTGTAATTACTATCACAGTTGCCTCACTAAAGTGAATACGTTCCTCCCCCTCCTAAGGGCTTTGCCTTGTATCTGATTCAGCTTACTTTGCCTTGATGAACAAAATCTGGTATAATAATTTTCTATAATGCCCCAGAGGAGCAACATCCTGTGCATAAACTTGCTGTCCTGTAAGTCAGCTTTTTACATTTCTCTTTTTAGACATTGCTCTGAACTTTACTCAGAGAGATTCTTCCTTCCTTCAGGAAATTATTTGGAAAAGTCCTAGAGCGGTTTTTCTCCAAAGGCCACATTTAGATTAGATTAAGTCACTGCCATTATCATAAAGTTCAAAAAGAGGCAACAATGTTTAAACCACTTCTTCCAAAAGCAGAAGGCAAACAAAACCCTCCACACAGCATCACCTGTTCCTGACCCCACTGACCAGTTCATGATTGCTTCCAGATGTTAGAGAGCCCAGACAGCCTGATCTTTGCCATTTCTCTTGACCTATTAGGCTTGGCCTCTCACAGTTATTATCAGTGTCTTTCTATAGGTGTTCTCAGAGATCAGTAACAAGTACATCATCTGTTTTAGCTCTCCTGATTTGAGCTGTAACATCATCCACAAAAACACCTTTGTTAGGGTTCTGCAGTGAGCTCTGAACCCTTTATAATTAACTGCAGACCTACTTGTTGGTTTCCAATAAGGTCACTCTTTCAGTAATCAGAGGTGGTCCCAGGAGGTACTACATAAATAGCCTATATTGAAGCCTAAATTAAGCTAACTCAGAACTTCCTGTACTCTTCACTGCAAATAAAGCAAATATTTATAGACTCTTGCAGTCTCTGAGGTTCCTGCCTAATAATTAGGATCAGAGCAGCTTTTCCCACACATGGTAAATCAGAACCCAAGCAAAAGTCCGAATGCCCCACACCTTTCTTTAGATAGCCCTGGGAAAAAAAAAAACAAAAACAAAAACAAAAACAAACAAAAACAAAAAACAAAAAAAAAAAAAAAAAAAAGACAACCAAAAGATAATTCAGAAGGGAGAGATGCAAACAGACTTCAAAGGAAAACACCTCTGCTAAATTAATGTTAAGGTATATTGTCACAGACTTGGAACATCTGGCGTCTATTCTGGGCTCTGCCACTGACTCTTTACGTGGCCTCAGGCAAGTCCTTTCAGTTTTAAGTCTCCATCTTTTCTTTCTTTTCAAGCAAATACAAGTTTTAATTTTTTCTCCCTTTGCCTTCTGTCTTGATCATCCAGAGACATACATAATTTTAAAGATGACCAGTAACCACAGCTTTTCACTAGGCAGCATCGTGTAAGTAGGCACTTGTCTGATGAAGATGGAGGCTTTGGATTGAAAACACTTAAGGGTAAAGACCATCTCCTCAAACTTGTCAAGTCTTCTGTTCCATAGCCTATTTAGAGAAGGCTAATAGTATGCTATAGGAGTTTCTGGAAGCAGCTGGCTGAGTTTCTGCTGGAATCATCACTTTAAACACTGTTAGGATGTCATTGTTTTATTCAGAGGTGTCAGAATGCCTAGAGCTTTGGCCAGCCATCTTTTCTCATTAGTAATTTTCACACAAGTCTAAATAAATGTGTTTGTACTGTGCCCAGTGTAATGCAGCTCTTATGTGCCACATTAACGCAGCTAATAAATAAAAAATCCTATTCATGATATTCTTACACCAAGCCAGCAGTAGAAAATGGACACTCATCAGGGAAGCGGGAAGCATTAGTGGCTGGGGTAGATGGTGTTAGCAAACAGGCTTCAGCTGGAAGTCTAAGCATTATAAGTAACTTTATCATTCATTTTCAACAGCTAACTCTGCATTTCCTTGCCCCTCTACAATCTTGTAGAGAAGGTCTGGTGAAAAGCATGGTACCCATTTATCCTTCGCTAGCTGATGAGCCAGCAAGCCTCTTTGTTACATTTTGGCCTGAAAACCAGGAGCAGATCTGAATGATCAATGCTGTTCGGCTTCTGCCTCTACACAGCCAATACAGCAGGAAGAATTATACCAATGGACAGTGAAGAATACTGCTTCCTAAATAGCTGCCACCAACATGCTAGCTGCTTTTCAAATACACAATACCCACCCTAAAAGTGTTGTCAAAGAGCTCTCAGACACCAATGGAACACAAAATTAATACACAGCGGAACTTCTCTCTGAATACATCAGTGCAACTACATGCGTCTTGTTTTGACTGCACCCACCTGTGGTGGTGCAGCTTCCTCAAATCTCTTTATCGCTATCCATCCATCTTACATGGAATGATAAAATTATCATATTTCACAAGAAAGTGTTTTAAGAACAGAGATTTGACATTGGAGCCAAGCATAGTTAATTATCGTAATATGTATACACATTATTTCCCAGAATTTAAACTTTCAGACTAATCATTTATTTCTTCCAGGTAGCATGGTTAATGGTTTTCCTGATCCACAGAATAAACATATTTGAACAAGCATTCTGCAACCACAGTGCCCCATTGAACTTCCCCCAAGTTGTGGACTTAAAGAGCAAAGGTTCCCATCTCCTTTAGCCAGCAAACTAGCTCCTCTCCTTTTAGGACTAGGTTCTAACAATATAAATAACCCCATATCAGTTTACGGAGATGCACTGAGTCTGTGATAGAAGCAATTTCATAGACAGTCTGCAGAAGGTCTCTCTCTCTGCAGCTCCAGCCTAGAGCTCTTTGTTTCCGCTGCCTTTCCCTTCAACTCTCTTGTTCCTCAGATGAGAAGCCCAGCTCCCAGGCTGAGATAGCTACATTTTTCCAGAGCAGTGAAGCTAATGTTACTCCCAACAAAGTTCAAAAGCACTACTCTTGGCCAAGACCCTTTGCCTATGAAGACACTTGACAGAGGAGAAAGCTGAAGCCCTCCTAACCATCAGTTTTGCAAAAATCCAAGACAAAATATCAATCACCTGTGCTCATAAATAATAATGATAATTTGCTGTTGTGGTTTTAGAAATTAAGCTACTGAAATCTATGAGTGTTAAAGGAAAAGGAACCACTAAGAGCAGCCTTCTGTGAATCCTGAGAATACGCTGTGTAGTTCACTATGAAGATGACAGTTACCCTAGAAACCTCATAAGGTGGAGTGGCAAATAACTGAAGTAGATGAGATCTGTCAGAAAAAGTTTGGCACCATCAAAGCAATGCTTTGAAAGCATAAAAATGACTAATTGTCTGTGTTTTCTTCACCACGTCAGACAAAAGATTTTCCTGGCAGTGAGGGACAGCTCTTAGATCCATGTTTCGTTATTCACGCTTCTGTTTAAATTTAGAGTGCAGGATTTAAAGCTTATTTTAAAATTTTTAAAAGCTTATTTCATTTAAAAGAGAGGTAAGTAAGTAATGGGCTTGTACTTGTTCCTCTTCTCTTCCAAAGACCAGAGTTGAGATAACCTTCTGAAAAAGTCTAGTGCCCTGCTGGCCCTAAACCTTACTTAACACTACTATCAAGATGACACCTAAGTGGGCATGGGTCTCATTTTCTGGCCAGGAGATTAAAGACAAATATAGTTTGAAGGTTTGACCTGTGACGCATTGAAACACAAACCTTATTTTAACCAGATTCTGACACTTCAAAGTATAGAATCATAGAATCATTTAGGCCAGAAAAGACCTTTAAGATCACTAAGCCCAACTGTGATGGATAGTTAGTCTTTTAAATACCTCCAGGGATGATGACTCAACCACTTCCCTGGGCAGCCTGTTCCAACGCTTGGCAACACTTTCAATGAAGAAATTTTTCCCAATATCCAGTCTAAACCTCCCCTGGGGCAGCTTGAGGCTGCTACCTCTTGTCCTATCACTTGTTACTTGGGAGAAGAGATCAACCCCCACCTCACTACAACTTCCTTTCAGGTAGCTGTAGAGAGCGATAAGGTCCCCCATGAGCCTCCTCTTCTCCAGACTAAACAACCCCAGTTCTCTCAGCCGTTCCTCATAAGACTTGTTCTCTAGATTAGCTACTTAAGGTAGTGGGTAAACACAGAAGCAATAAAAATCAAGGTTTGGTTTTTAGTATCAGAAGACACTGACTTTTGCCAACCCTACTAATCCCAATTTCTCATCTACAGTAAATAAACAACAGCACTGAAAAAGAGAAGGTTGAGCATTAAAAAGAAAAAAATCGCATTAGCTATGATGCTTTTAGATGTGTGTTTCCTTATTTGGCCTCTTTTGTGTATGTTTCTCGTTCCCTTTCTCGCCTTTTAACTGGCCAGTTGCCAATAAAGGAGAAGAGAAAAAGAACAAATATTAATTATAAGCAATAAAAGTAATTTTAAACTTTCTTAAGGACTGGTGCTAGAGAAGGAGGGAAAACTCAGGAACTCTGAATTTGCCACAGACTTCTTCATGGGTCCCCAGTGATACCAATGTATCTGTGTAACCAGCACACAGCAAACAGCACAGCTGTTTGCATTCTCTCTGTGCACAGGGAAGCAATTTTTCCCGTTCATACATTATTCACAACTTGCTGCAGCCATTCTGCAAATTCAGTACATCTCCTTTAATGCAACGATGAGCTTGAGATGCAGATTCTTTCCCTTAGTTTCTTTTTTTTTTTCCTTCCCTTGAATACTGAGAACACTGGCTATGGGTTTTGTTTCTATTTAAATTTCTCTTGTCATTTTGGAGCCGATTTAAACTATGCATAATGCAGACAGGCAACAAGTAAGGATTTCCTGATCTGATCCATGCCTTCTCCAGTCAAGCCTTCAGAAATAACCCTTCAAGCTTGGATATAGACACATCCCCTACAGTTTAGAGAAGAGATAGTCCAAACTTCTCAAAACATTCAAAATGGTTCGGGAATTGAATGTCTTCAGAGAAAATACTGTCTCTTTCCACTCTACAGTGACTAGTACAAATCATAGTCAAATGCAAACATTTAACTCTAATAGCCATTAACATTTATTACCCTCTACTTTTGAAAAACCCCTAGACTGCAGCCACCAAAATTTATTCTCAGTTGTGGTTAAGATAACAGCTTTGACAACAGACTTGGGAGGTGAAATAACATCACTGGACCACCTGCTCCCTTGGAGTTTAGCTTTAACAATGTAATACAGGATCATAAGCTGAAGTAATTTGATGCACTCGATGCAGGAGGGAAATTTAGATTCTCTCACTTTCTCTGAAAGGTTTGGTTCAGGCGCCACAGTAAGCTGTATCATTCTGCTCCCACATCCCCAGATTGAATAGAGCAAAGTTAGATCCATCCTTGACTTGGCATGAGGCCAAAAAGAAAAAGATACTGTGATTTTATTGCCATTTCTAAAAGACTTAGTGGAACACAATGAGCAGAAATTTCTTTCCACAGCTCAGGTCTGGCAGCCACCTTGCATTTCTTCTCCAGATAAAGTGGAGTATCTTTGTTTTGCTTTGAGAAGTTAATCATTTTATCATTGAGGCTTCGTAACATATTGCATAGGAGTGTCTCTGGAAAACATCCATCTTGCGGCAAGGCATGGTTGGTTACCTATTCACTCACTACAGCACCACGACAGTTTCTACACTGTCAAGACTGCTTGGCACAGATTGGACTGCATTTCAATACTGCATTGATGCCATACCCTGAACCCGAAACCCCAATTTGCACACAACATTGCAGGAGCCGGATTCATGCACTTTTAATGCAGTCCAAGTCCACTGACAAGAGCAGAAATGTGCCACCCACATCAGCAAATCACCGGGTACAGGTCTGTTGTGCAGGGGCAGGAATGGCCAGCAAGAACTTTGGGTTTGAATTTCAGCACAGTTTGGGCAGTTCTTTTAACCTCTCTAAACACTAACTTGCTGTTTGATAAAGTGGCGCTTATATTGCTGTCCACTTTATCAAAACACCTTGCTTACTTAGGTTTGTCAAATGCTTTGACATTTTAGGTTGAAACAAACTGTGGGGATTCAGAGCATTGCTGCAGATGTGACTGAATGCACTATATGCTGTGGAGGATGTTATAGTCCTGCTGATGTAGGAATCACAGTGGAGTTCTGCCTTTTGTAGCTCGATATGAGTGGCTATGCATGATATGAAGGACTAAGTTTCAGAGGAAAATTTAGTAGTGTAAGTTCCATCATCCCAAACTTGTTACCCACATGACTGGTGTTAGCTTATGTGCATTACTGCAGTAACCCTTCCGCAATATTCAAACTTAATAATAAAGAGTGAAGATTATGACTCCTGTATAAGAGGTACCAAATAAGTCCTTTATTCCCACTGATGTGAAATCCTTTTAGGAAAAGTTGCTACACTTTAGACTACCTGCATGCAAGGGACCCTGCTAAACAAAGGTGTAAGCCTGGATTCTTTACCATTAGTAATTCTCAGGACTCAAATGTGAAAGTCCTCCTTTTTGTACATAGGCTTACATGTTAAATGCGAGGGTCTTGGCAATAAGGTCAGTCCCAGGTTTAAATTACAAGGCAGAAAATTCCTGCATAATTTCAGTAGTGCTGTATTCACTGAGTAAATGCTTCAGCAAGTTCAGGTCACACCAAATAACACCTGCACAGGCATGCCATGAGTTTCTCTGCCAGAAGTAGGCGCATGTAGGCCTTTTTCTACATTTGCTGGGGAAAAGGAACTGATCATTTACAGTCATAAATATATCTAAGTGTTGTCTAAGGCAGAGCCTCTATCAGAACAGAGCCCTACCAGTTACAGGGGCTCATGTTGTTCCTCCTCCATTGAACAGGCTGTTAAATGAACAAAACCAATTTGATCTCCCACATTCAACTAGAATATAAAAAAAAAACAACCCAAGAGCAGCTGCTGCCTACCTACAACTCTCTAATTCCAGCCCAAACAATTTGTTTCCCAGTTGTGCAAGAGCAATCCACAAAAGGACCCAACAATCAGATGGAGTCAGCAGAGACGTGATGTTGTGCCTCCAGCTCTGGCACGTGGTTAATTACAAAGGACAATTATTATAATTAATACCAGTGGATGTGGCCAAGTCTCCCTGCAACTACTGTGGGGAATTTCTACCCCTGCTTCAACTAAAAACCATCTGTCAGACAGGAAAAGCACAAAATAAAACCCCTCCTTGCCAAACATTCTCAGTAAAATGTGCTACTGCCACTAACCTGGCAGTCACAGGGAGGTCACACAAGTTTCAAATAGGAACCACACTGTGAATTGAAAATCTCTGATTTCATATTCTCTGCATGATTAGATAAATAGTTCATTGAATTATGCAGCAAAAGTCCACTGCTGGAAAAGTGCAGGGATGGAGAAGTTACACACTCCTGTTTGTCCCAGGCTGGTTTGTTTTCTATAGTTGGGTTGGCAGCAAGGATCAGCTAGAGAAAATGGACTGGAAATGCTGCTACTGCAGAGCTCTGTCAAGGTAGCTCAGTTTTGCAAAAGCTGCTTGTTATTGGCCATCTGCACATTAAAATTTTCTTGTCCTTGTACCTCAGTGACCACTTGAAAGGCAGTAGGAATAAGGAAAACCTATTAAAACAGACATCATATTCCTGACTGATCCATGCACAGACTGCTAAGATGAAAATTTTGCCATGCAGGAAAGTTGTTGGCTATGTCAAACGACTTTCTGTGCAACTTGGAAACAAAGCTCACATAACTGTCTGTCACAGCGCACTGATTTCTTCTCATCTCTCCTCTTCTTGCTGCAGCACTGAGGGTGAGCTTTCATCAAAAGATACCGACCCATGGACCTCAATTAGTCACTTGCTTCAGGCATGAGACTGTGCAGAGAACTTCACTTGCTAAGTACTGGCACCCATGCTATTGCAAGAACTTTGGTGGTGGTACTCAGGGATATCTGAACCAGTTGAGACTGTCAGAGACTCAGCCACTTTTCCTCCACTAGAGGAAAAGCTGAATGGCCAAAACAAAACCATATCAAAACAGGAGTGTTTTCAAAAACATTACACAGTGAATAGTATTGGGGCTTTTTTTTTTCTTCCTAAAGTGTATTTCTTACTGGAATACAAAAATAATAGCTTCTAAACTTTCAACACCACTGTCTTCTGTATAGCCCAATCATGTTTTGCAGTCTTGCCAGCTTCAGTGAGGATCTTCTCAAATTTTAGGGCTGATCTACTCTGGAATGCCTGCACCAGATGCAGATACACTCACCATCTTTGAATCATGTGCTACAGGTATTGTTAGCAACTAAGACACAGAAGACTGAAGCACAGCTACACAACTTGTCTGAGAATATCCAGCTGTAATGCTGCTGCAAATATCCAAACTCATAGTATGTACCTATGCATTGACACTGCCTGGTAGACAGACTCTGAGGAGTTGAAAAGGCAAAACTAAAGTCTGCTGAAGAGACACCTTCAGATGAATCCAAAGCTCAGGTCCATGCATTTCACTTCCATCAAGCTATTACAAGATCAAAGAGGACATTAACTGGAGCTAATATGGCTGGAACACCTGGTTCAGTTCCTAGCTCTGCAAGAGGTAAGTTATACATTTTAATGCAAGCAGATAGGTGACATACAGGCACCATTAAGTGTTACTACGTGCAAAAGCATCTGAGGGTATATTCCTATTCATCCCTGTTTCTGCAATAATTATTAAAATAGGCATCTGCAAAGCCTCATGGGAGAGAGTTAAGGTGTCTTCACAGGGTATTTCTGTACAGGTGTAATGAATTATGTACGTTTATTGATCGGAACTGAATGAAGATTTGTTCTTCTTGTAAGTTCTTCTCGATGTATCACTATGCAATGTTTGACATAAGTTAATTGAAAACTGCTTAGTAGTCTTCACATGTAGGCTAACGGAGAATACATTTGTAAAACTGAAATCATTACACAGGACAGTTGTTTTGAGCTCGAATGTACACATGTAGGTTTGTGACATACTAGAGAAAAGTGAAATATTACTATTTAATTTGAACACTTTCATAGTCATGACAATTGTATATTTTTCAGCCCATTTAAAATGTTTTCATTATTTCCCATCAATATTAAATTTTTCACTTGATAATGATTAGCTCCAAAAGAGAATAAAAGGCTCCAGAGGAATAAGGAAAGCAATTCATAACTTTCAAGAATAATCATCTATGGCTTCCAGCTAAGTAAACCAAGCTCGTGTATGATATAATGTGGGCAAGACAATGTATCGATGAAACTTTTTTATTCTAAGCATTTAAATAGAAAAGAGTTGACAAAAATCTAACTCATCCTTTTACATTTGAGATCACTGTCCCTCAGACTAGCTGGAGAAAATTATCTTCTCAGCTTTTAAAAAAAACATCTGAAGCAAAAAGCTTCTTACTGTGCTGATGATTCAAATGTTGGTATGGTTTTTTAATGTCTAAAATGACTTTGTTTTGATTTTGATTTCTGAAACAACTATGAGAAAATAATCTTCATATCAATGGTAGGAATCCCCTGAACTACCTGAGTCTACCGAGGGGACAGTAATAGAGACGTCCAAGCCAAAGAAAGTAGGTTAGTGTAATAACTAAGCATGTGTTGCAGCAATTGTTTTAAACCCTCCTTCCTGTCAGATAACATACTCATAAATCCATCAGCACCAGGTCACTGCTGTGTCTCTCCAGGGTGCAAATGTAATTGAAACCTCACAGCCACTTAGAGCTGGTTTTCCATGTTTATAAGGCTAGAGAGGTGTCATGGGTTCAGCAGTAGCAGTCATTTTTTCTCCTTCTTAGTGGCTGGTGCAGCACTGTGTTTCTAACTT
>WYDI02028546.1:0-67797 GCA_009867235.2 Psittacus erithacus
TAGTTACTGGACTGTTCTTATCTCAACCCATGGGAGTTACATTCTTTCGATTCTCCTCCCCATCCCTCCAGGAGTGGGGAGTGGGGGGAACGAGCAGGCTACATGCTTTTCTAATTTACGACTAAGCTTAAACCATGACATTTAGCTAGGTCAATTTATTGTTATACTTCTTAGCGTTCATACACATTAGGGCAATTTGTACTTGTGCCTTTAAGAGTTGGAGGAGGTACAGTATGAACTGTCCTATACAGCTTTTCAGATATTCTTCTTAGCCATTCACAGGATCTCTCCTATTGGTTTTCCAAATTTACTGAGGCCAGTTTTCCTGAAGCTGTTTTAATTCTAATTTCTCTCCCTCCTTAATGATGATTACATCTCACATCTCAAGGGCCAAGTGTGTTTTATTGTAACAGTGAGCTCCACCAATAAACATAACAGAATAAATCAACAGAATAAAAAGCAAAGTTTCATGAAAAAATTTCACCATCAATTTCTTCTTTGTATGGGGAAGTCTTTACTTCTTTGACAGTTCTTTCATTCTGCTGATGCTGAGGGGCTAGGTTTTTTTAGATCGTCTAGAGCTATAGGTAGCATAGTGTCAAATATACATCAGTAAATTAAACAGAAATCAGGACTTTCAAAAGTAGTATTTTCAAAAATAGTATATTCACCCAGAATTCTAGTAGTAGTATTTTTGATATTCACTATCCTGTCCTCTAGTTACATGAAAAGAACAATAAGGAAGAGTTAACTAACTCTGAATGAATACATTTGTAGAAAACATGGTATTCTTTTGAGTATCTCAA
This sequence comes from Psittacus erithacus, assembly GCA_009867235.2. Classification (NCBI taxonomy): domain Eukaryota; kingdom Metazoa; phylum Chordata; class Aves; order Psittaciformes; family Psittacidae; genus Psittacus; species Psittacus erithacus. The sequence goes on from WYDI02028546.1 coordinate 807, forward strand.
ATTTCCATTTATAAATCTAAATTATAAGAACCCTTACCTTACTTTCATTCCAAAGGCAGAAGCACTGGAGAAGTGAATAAAACATTAGCCATTTCCTAGGATTTATTTTTTATTTTTTCTCACTCTGCTTTTTAGTATTTTTTTAAATACAATATTTTTCCCAAATAATATGCATTGACTGACAGAGGAATTGAAAAGCTTTATAGCAAACTATTAGAAGGCAAAGAAAAATTGAGGAGAATATGGTAAGGAAGTATTAGGGACTCTAACTCTGTCCAGGACAAAGTTCTAGCTCTCCAATATGTTTCAAGGTATCTTGTATAATCTTATTCTATCTAACAGCTCATCCTGCTCATTCGCACTTCTATGCCAGTTCTAGCCTGCAACTTATTCTTCACTAAGTTATTTTAATCCATTGTTCTATTAAAGCTTTCTATAGGAGGATCAAATAAATAATAGTGGAAAGTTAGCAGCAGTGAGAAAGAAAATAAAGGGAAGAGATCTCTCCCTTATGGTGACAGTAAAACACTGCATCAGTGCAAGCTGGTGGTACATAATTTTCATCAGGCCAAGGCAAAGACAAATGGGACAATGAAAGGAAAGTCCAGTAACAGAGGAGTACCGATAATACCATAGACCTGCATTGCATCATCTGCATCACTAAAATAAACTTAATGCGCAGAAGCCTTAAGATTTACAGCAATGCTGGCCTCACAGACTTCAGCCATAGTTGTAGTTGCAGAGGATTTAACAGCCAGCTGTTCCTGCTCAAAGGAAAATCAGTGCAACTTCACCTTCTACAGTTCACCTCAGCAAAAACTGGGAAACATTAAGGCTACCATGATGTGTTCTTAGATACAACTACTGCAATTCATTACTAATTTTAAAAGCCTCTTAATCTGTGCTCCTGCTGAGTTCAATGTCCCACCTCCCCTGCCCTCTTACTGACACTACAACTACCATGTACTTAAGTCCTGAATACAGAGATCAGCCTTAAAAGTTTCAAGAGAGAGTTTCCACTGTAAAAGGCGCAGCAGCATTAATTCAACTATCAAGAAAAAGTCTGCCAGTATTTCTGCTAAAACAAGGCATTTTTACTAGTAATTAAGGACTCAACTGCAGTAATCACACACAAGAAAGTTGACTGTAGTTGTTACTGCTTCCTGTAAGCTAAAAGACAAAGCCTTTTATGTGCCTCTCAGAGTCACCACGAGCCCCAACACAGAAGAAGATCAACAGCTGAAAGCAAAACACAGAAAGCCTGTAAGTGCTACACTGTCGTATTCTGGGGAGGGACTTTTTATAGAGGCATGTACTGACAGCACAAGGCAGAAAGGCTTTAAACTGGGAGAAGGTAGATTTAGATTACATATTTGGAAGAAATTATTTTTCCGAGGGTGGTGAGGCACTGGCACAAGTTGCCCAGAGAAGCTGTGGCTGCCCCATCCCTGGCAGTGTTCAAGGCCAGGCTGAACAGGGCTTTGAGCAACCTGGTCTAGTGGAAGGTGTCCCTGCTCATGGCAGAGGATTGCAACTGCATGAGCTTTAAGGTCCCTTCCAACACAAACTATTCTATGAGTCTATGATTAATCCAGAGAAAAAACACACTGCTGACAAAAGCGTGTTCACATCTGCTTCCCAGATGGCTATTTCAGCAGACCTTCTTTAAGTCACTATCAGTTGTTCATGAAGTTTCACAGCAAAACTGGTCAGCGGAACTGCCCTGAAGGCAAAGTAACTCCAGAAACCATTACATGCTTCTGAAGGGAAAGTCTGCACCCCTTCCTTCCCTCCCTTCCCTTTAGGCAGTGTACTGACTTAAGTCTCAGACTTTCTGCTTCTCCTTGTATTCTGAAGAATAAAAGCATACAATTGTGCTCTGGGTTGCCGGGGCCATATAAAACATGGAGAGCAGCGAAGAGATAAACAAACCTGTGCAGGGAGAGGAAACAGGACTATGAAATATTAAAGCATGGGTACTGTGACATCTTCAGGGAAACTGCCATCAGTAAATTACACACAGCTATGCAGTGGAAGCATAGTATCTCCAGAGAATGATGTGAGGACACGCTGTGAGCGCACCGAGGCTCCTGGAACACATGCAGAAACACAGAAAACTATTTTTCTTCGGAATGCAAGAAACATCCACACAAGAGTTAATTTAAAAATATATGCAGAAGTGCTCTGAATTATCAACGCAGGGGGACTGGAACTAGATGATCTTAAGGTCCTTTCCAACCCTAACTATGCTATGATTCTACGATTCTAAGATAAGTCAATCTGTTTATTGCTGCCTATCTACCTACTACAGGGTGATGGTTACACTCCAAGATCTTTCAATAACTTCCTTTAGGTTTCTTCTTGCCTTAGAGCATCATTCCAGTGATTAACCGGACACGTATCCCGAAGGAGCCGCACGGGACGGGCCTACCGCCGGTCCCCCGCGCTCGTTCCTTCACTTACAAGAGATCTACCCAACTGCAAATAGCAGCGGCACGGCCACCGACCGCACAGCACTGCTTTCTGCCGGCAGGTCGAAGGGCCCCCACGTCACCTTGACCCCAGCCACCAGCCGCCACCAACCACCTTCACCACCATAGGCCTGGCGGCCCCCGTCCGCGGCCCCCCCGCCTCCCGGCCTCCTACGCCTACCTGGGCGAGTCTCGTGCTTAGGCACCCGGTAGTACTTGTTGCCGAACTGGTCGGTGCCCACCAGCTCCTTGTCGGGCCCGAAGAGCTTCAGGCGCAGTGCGCGCAGCGCCTGCCAGGCCCGGCTCATCCCGCCGGAGCAGGGCTCACCCCACTGCCCCCAAGGCCGCCGCCACCACCACCCGCCGCTGCCACTCAAGCCCCACCCCAAACGGGTTGCGTCATATGCGCGCGCCGTCCCGTGCCCTGACCTGCTCAGCGTGGCGCACTGCCTGACTCCGCCCATCTGTAGCGGGCATGCCAGCAACGCCTCTCGCCATTGGGGGAGGCCGGCCACCCCGGCCCAAAATGGCTGAGCGGAGTGGGGCGGCTTCGCGGTTTCGCCATGTTGGGGTTAATCTCGGCTCGTCAGGCCGGGCTCGACGATCCATTGCGGCTGCGCCGGGCCGAGGCTACCCGGAGGTAGCGGGACCGGTGGGGAGCTGGGGGTGGGAGGGGCCGTGCTGCGCGCGCGAGGGGGCCGCGGAGGCGGTGATCGTTCCCCGCGCTGTCCCTTCGGGAGCCCTCGCCCGACCCGAGCTGTGCTAGTCAGGCCTGAGATAGAGCTGCGGCCGAGAGCGGAGCTCTGCCCCGCCCCGCTGCGTGCGCCGGGCGCGAGCAGCCGGCAGCCGCCGGAGGCCTCAGCAGAGGCTGCCCTGTGTCCGTGGTGCCCCTCCTCGGAGCCTCCCGCGGGCTTTTCACCGGTGCGGGTCAGCAGCCGCGGGGTGGGCTGAGTAGGAGCAGGGCAGGTAGCTATACCCCAGTCTGTTGCTGCCGTGACAGTTTCGCCAGGAGTTTTAATGTGCGTGCGGCTGTGCTTTGCTTTGTGGAAAACAGGATGTATGTGATGCTTGTGCCCCTGCAGTTTGTTCTTCCTCTTCCCAAACTTGGCATGTTGGCAGGTTGCAAAAGGGGGGTTTTTTAGGTTTCAGCAGCTTTGTGGAAGGTGGTGCTTGCATGGAGGAGCTTATTAATATTCCTGCTAAAGATTATAATGTGATAACTGTTCATTTTCACAGAAACAGGTTTGTACCTGTATTTCAAGATAAAGCCAGTCTCAGGTCAGTCAGTCACGCAGTTCCGGCAGCAGGAAGGATTTATGTTGCTCATATACAGCTTCGGAGGCTGTATCATTGTAAAAAGATTCTTCTAAAAAGTTGATATTAACTTTGATGATTCAGGAAACTTACTTCTATGTGCGTTTTGACAGCACAATTTTACTTCATTTCTGTGCGCTAAGCACTCTTGTAGCTTTCAGTGTTAAGAACAGAAGCATAGTGGGAAGGATTTATGTTACTTGGACAGCTGTCTCCCTCACATTTCCTATCCTAAGCATTTTAATTTTGACTTTAAAAATAAATAATCTGTAGTCTTCAGTAGACTATAACTAAACTTTAAAGTAATTTGTTTTAAAACATTTCCTTTGGGGGATTTATTGCTTTACTAAAATTCAGTCTTGACCTCAAAAGTTTTAAACTAGATATCTTGTATATGTCAAAATTCTTGTTCTAGGTGAATTCTTGCATACTTACATTTAACATATTTTAAAGGAGCTTAAATGACTCACTGCTTTTGAAGCATGTTTGTAGACATGCTATTGTGGATCTGCCTGTCACAGCCTATGTTTCTTGCATCAAGATTTTTTGCAGCTGAAGCAAAGTAAGGGGACTTGGCTTCTGAGTTATCTACTTGGTTACACTTTTGTTGATAGCAGTTTTTACAAAATAGTGCTGTGGGAAGCTCTGGTCATCTTGTAAGGCTAATATTTTATCAGACAGCGTGGCTAAAGGAAGCATAATTTGTCTCTTCTTTGACCATGTAATATTAGCATATTTAAATATACAGGCTACTACTAAGTAGTGCAAGATCCTAATTGCAGTTAAGAAAAGTTTGCCTTGGGAACTTCATATGGATAGTGTAGTTTTTATTTAATGTTACAGAAAACATAACACACAAACATTGTTTCCTTAAAGGAAATACTGTAATTTGTTGAATTGAATGAATCTGTCTTCCACTAGGTGTCCGTCGTTGCAAGGAGTGAATCTGTCCTCCACTAGGTGTCCGTAGTTCCAAGTAAACTGACGCTTGGAAGGCTGGTGCATGATGAAGCTTCGAACTAATATTTGTTGCATCTAAAACAACTGCTTCTTAATGCTTCTTTTTCTCACTGTTTGCAAATTACGTCCCTTTTTTTGTTTTATGTCTTGATCCCCACATGCAGTTTCAGTATTTCTTTGAGCCTATTCTACATTTTTCTCTTACCTTCCAAACAACAAAGTATATTTAAATTTTTTTCCTTACAAGTTCACAGGACTTATTTCCAGCCCTGCATTGCGTCTGTTGTCTAGTTTTGTCAAAAATAGCAGGGATGAGTTAAGTGCATTGAGGAAATGGGAAACTGCGGATTGAGCTATTCAGAGCACATGGGAACATTCTGCAGTTCTTCTGTGCTAGTCTTGTTCATACTTGTTCATAGTTCTGGTTTTGGTTTTTTTTATTGTTTTTTTGTTTCTGTTTTAAGGGTTCTAAGTTTGGAATTAAATAAAGATAGAGATGTGGAAAGAATCCATGGGAGTGGTATCAACACCCTTGATATTGAGCCTGTTGAGGGAAGATAGTAAGTATATATTTTACTTGGTAAAAATGTATATGAGTACTTCACTGTGTTGGTACAATGGATTTATTTTCTTATTGAACACTCAATCATATTGAGCATATTGAGATTGTTAGTGTTGTAACTTGTGTACTTTGTTAACTCTTGCAGCATGTTATCTGGTGGGTCAGATGGTGTTATTGTGCTTTATGACCTTGAAAACTTGACCAGAGAAACAAGTTACACATGTAAAGCACTTTGTTCTGTGGGAAGGTAGGTACTCAAAAGTTCTATTAAAATTTCATTGTGTAACATCTCTTGTGTGACAAATTGATGTGTGTTCTTATTTCTAGGATAAAAAAACTGTAGAAAATAGTGCCAGAAATTGTGAAGGCTAGCAGGATGCATTATGGTTTTTGGCATGCAAAAAGAAAGCAAGAAACTTTGTGTGGATTTATGTGATTTACTAAGTAGCAGGAATAATTGTTTTTTCTTTATTTGCCTAACAGTTACAATATATGTACAATGACTGCCTCTTGTAGAAATATTCTTTGCCTCCCCCAAGAATATACAGCATGTGTATCTTTGAATAAATACGTATTTAAGCAAAAGGAAAATTATATTTGCATAATCCTGTTCGTCTGACTAAAAAAGAAAAATCTAATACAGATTTGCAGTTGTTTGATTTCCCATCTGCCTGCTCCAGCCTTACTAATAGCTATTTTAGGTTCACCAAATGCAAAGATAACTAATACAGGACTTCATAAGAACATGTTTGACAAAGACATGTTTGACAAAGACATGTTTGACGTGAGAGTGATGAGACACTGGAACAGGCTGCCCGGGGAAGTTGTGAATGCTCCATCCCTGGTGGTGTTCAGGGCCAGACTGGACAGAGCCTTGGGTGACATAGTTTAGTGTGAGATGTCCCTGCCCATGGCAGGAGGGTTGGAACAAGATGATCTTAAGGTACTTTCCAACCCTAACTATTCCATGATTCTGTGAAAGACAGATGCATTTCTGACAAAAATGAGGCATTTCTGAAGAACAGGGTACTACCATACTGTGTGTAATCTATACAAAGACTCAAGCCTTTATTGACTTGTCTGGGTTTCACTGCAGGCAGTATAACTTTGTCTATTGTGATCAGTAAGTCTTCTAGCAAAAGATTTTTCCTTGTTTTCAGATAGCAAAGTTATCTAGTAGGTGAGGGCTTTATCTGAGACTCATAAAATATGTCCTACTGTGCGAAAGATTAGTAGCTACGTTTTCCCTTTTTTTTTTTTTTTTGTAGTCCTCAAATTACTTGAGGTCTAAGAGCTTCATGAGTAAGACCGACAAGAATAGAACAGATTTGTAACAGTAAAAGGCCTAAATGGTGTCTCAGACCCTAAGAACAAAAAAGTGTAATAGAACATACATCAAAACCAGTGAGTAGGAACAGAATTTATCGCAAGTCAGCTGCATTTGGTAAGAGTTTGGCTGGGATTTCTTGAACAAAATTAATTTAAACCGTAATTAAGAACAAGTAATAACTATACATACCCAAATCTCAAAACAGAGGTGAATTCTGAAACAGATACAGCAAACTGAAGAAATACATGGTGAGAAGACAGTATGGAAACTGGCAAATCTGTGCTAAAAATGTTATCATTAACTTCAGTTGCATTGGTAGAAATAGTCCATACTTGAAAATTCTATTTATGAATATAGTTGGTAGTCTGTTTCTTGAGTAGGTGTTAAGATGCATCTTGGCAAGTTTGTTTCTTATCAGTTGAGTAGAGGCATAAACCATGCTAGTAGAATCTGATTGTGTGACACAGTAATCTAAATGATAGGCTTATTTTACTATCATTTGTGCCTAAAGTGATTATAGTAGTTTTTTAGCCTCAATTATTTGTTCCCAGTTTTCATGTAGCTTTCTAGTGCATTTTAAATACTTAATGTAGCCAATTAGCTACAGATACAGCTTCAGATATTGGAATATTATTCATACGGAGTTCCTGACATCTTAAATGAATTTGTAGTTCCCAATAAGAAATGCTTCCCATCTGACTGTGGCTCCTATCTGTGAAGCATATGGTAATGTCATGTTGCTAAAGTTAAGCTGTATTCGAAGTTTACAGTGTCACAATGCTACTGTGGTCCCAGAGTTCCTTACAAGAAAGGTAGAGGCCCTTTGAAGCTCTTTATGTATAGACCCTTAATTAGATCTGCTGAGTTTTAGTGCATCCTGATGTCCAGCTGTGATTTAGCCAGTGTTTCTCTCTACAGTGTAGGGTCACTATTGCAAAACCAAGAACTTTCCTTGCTCCACTGGGAGTCAGCACACAGAGCTTTACATGTTTTTATGGAATCCATGGTGTTCTGTGGCAAAAATTAATATTTGAGAGTAACTGAGCAGTACCAGCTTCTAGGTTATACACAGCTGATGCTTGTCTGTAAGGTAGTCTCTTCTACTGAAAACCCTTCAAAGAGGAATGAATGGCAGTGATCTTACTATCCATAGAATTAATTATGCACTTTGGTAGAAAAGTTTGGGGTATTCTGTGTAATGGGAGCAAATGAGTATAAAATACAGCCCTCAGAGATAAAGTCGGGCTGAGTGACATGTAGCTGTTACTAAGCCTAGCCAGATCAAAGGTGATTCCTGCAGAGCTTCTCAAGAATATTTTAGTTCATTCCTAAACCCTCTGGATTGTGGAAGAATTAATTGCTTTCACTTAAGGCTGAGCACAGTCCAGTGTTGTGCACCTATACTCTTAGTACCAGAATAATTAGTTCCATGAGTTTATGGTTGTTTTTTTTTTCTTCTGCACAGCGCATACGAAAGCCTCTGCAAGAGTAAGTTCACTCTGAGTCAGGAGTGATTTTCTGGCACTTCAGGTAGCGAAGATTTTTAGCTTGGTCCACCTGTAGAATAAGTATGTAAGATCTGTTGACTTTTAGCACTATGACAAAGTAACAGGCTGTTCTCAGGTATGCCTCAAAGATAAGTAATGCAGGCGTTACTAAGCGGAGCTCAACAGTTGCTCAATAGTTCCCACTTGATGTCCTCAGTGCTGGCTTATGGCAAACTATTTAAAGATATCTTATGTGCTTTCTAGCAACCCAAGTGAGCACGAAAGTTTGTTTGCTTAGGTGTAGTGCCAGATCTGTACAGAAGATCTGCATCTGTGTTTACACAGTGATAGCCCAGCAATAGTTACTGCTTTGGAGGCCAGGACACCTGAGAGAGCAATGTGAAGATAAGAGCTGAGGTGAAGAAATCTGAGCCCTTCTGAGCTGTAGGTGGAGCCAGCTGGACTATTTTCACAAGCATATTGCATCTGGCTGGAATGGAGTTCAGTTTTGTCATACTAGCTTGTATGGTGCTATGGTTTGGATTTGTGACTGATCTTGCTAACATGCTGTTTTAGCTATTGCTGAATAGTGCTTGTGCAGTGCCACATAGAGTCTGTTCCTCACTGTGCTCCCTTAGCAAGCAGGCTAGGAGTGGACAAAAGGCTAAGAGGGAATACAGCTAGGACAGCTGACGTGAATTGACCAAAGGGATATTGATGTTTCATACCATGCAACGTAATGTGCAGCAACAAAATTGAGGGGGGGAAGTTTTTAAAGGGTTGTCATTTCTCAGATTCTGGGTGCAAGGGATTGCTTTTGCATTGCTTGCCTCTTTTTTTTTTTTATTTATTGTTTTGTTTACTTTTATGTATTAAAATGTCTGTATCTCAACCAAGTTTTCTCACCTTTGCCATTTGTATTCTCTCCCTCATCCCACTGCGTGTGGGGTATGAGCAAGCTGCTGTGGTCATGCTTAGCTGTCTACAGTTAACCCACAACAGCATGGTTAAAAAGGTAAATAATTTGTAGTTTCTTGAAACAAAGGCTCTTGGAAGTAATTAAGATTGGTTGATAGAAAACTGAATCATGAAACAACTAGTTCTTTAATACTTCAGTACAAAATTTCATTAAAGAAATTTAAGCTATGTTTTTAACTTGTCATCAAATATCAAGACAATTATAAGATGATTATCAATACACTAACCAATTGGAATCTTTTCCTTGATCTTAGGAGCCATCCTGATGTACATAAATTCAGTGTGGAGACAGTCCAGTGGTATCCTCATGACACTGGCATGTTTACATCCAGTTCGTTTGATAAAACCTTGAAAATATGGGATACAAATACTTTAAAAGTAAGAGAATTTCTACAAGTTACAGGCTTGTTTATATATGTATTATTCATTCCACAACTGCAGTTCTCCCAGAGCTCAACAAGGCCAAGTATCCAGAGAGGGATGAAACATAGCAAACTGTTAAACTCTGGGTGTAGGTCTGTCATCATTGTTATCATTGCAGGGACACAATAGAGAATAAATTTTGACCTATTTTTTGTCAGATACGAAGCCATATTTGCAGTTACTAAATCTTTTCATAACTCAGAAGTTCAGTTTACTTTCCAGGTAGCTCTGTGAGCATCACTTAAAAGGCAGTGAGCATGTGAAGATTGACCTGTTGTGCCACCATATGTTGTATTTGAAAACACAGAAAAGTTAGTTTTAAGGGTTTTTTCAAATGCACTATATTTTAGAATGGGACAGCAAAAGCAATTGTTCCTGAAAGTAATTGTACTGATTATTAAAGCAAATACAATATTTCTGTAATTTTAACATTCACAATCTTAAATAATTTTTTGTGGTGGGCTTTTTGTGGATTTTTGTTTGTTTCAGTTTTGTTGTTTTGGAGGGGTTTTTTTGGTTTTTTTGTTTGTTTTTTGTGGGGGGTTCTTTTTGTTTGTTTTTTGTTGGTTTTTTTTGGGAATTGAAGATAGTGTGTGATGTTTGTGAATGACAAGAGACTTCTAATTTTAGATTAAATACTTTCCTCCTCTTGCCTTCTCTCTCCATATCATAACATTCCCATTTGTTGTTTGTGGGGGGTATATTTTTTTTTTTCTTACTAACTTTTTTTAATAATTTCCATTTATGCTTCTGAATAGCCAGTTTTCTTGGTCCTTACTTTGGGTCACCTCAGAGCTCTAGCATAGTTTTCTAGTCTTGGGAAAATACTTACTTTGTAATGTTTGTGTGACATGGTTTCTAATCAGGAGAGTTATTGTTAGTATGTAAAAAGTAATACTTGTATTAGTCTTACTTATAGCTGTTACTTGAAAAACTCTTAATAATGAGGATTTTAACTGATAACTTGTGCTGTGATTAAATTAATCTTGTTATAAGTCTGCAGATGCCTTTCACTTTAAAGGAACAGTTTATAGCCATCACATGTCTCCAGTTGCTACAAATCATTGTTTAGTAGCAGGTATGTATGTGTTTTTAAGAGGTGCCGTATGTATTTTAGTCTTGAAGTAATAAGCAGGTGTAATATTCAGTAGGGTTTTTTCCCCTCCCCTGTCTTTGGTCCTTGATAAAATATTATTGGCTAGTTAGGTGTTTATGAAAATATCACGTTGGTTCTTCTGAAATAATGCATCCGTTGGGTCTCCTTCTAGATAAAAATTCCTAGCTATAATTAGATTACATTTCATTACATAAGTTAGCATTTGAATGCTGTTCGATCCAAACATACTAAACAGTGTAAATGAGCTGTGTGCATGTTGCTTGCATGCCCACAGTTTAACTATGTTTAATAAAAACAAACAAACAAAAAAAAGTGTGGTTTTCTTTTTTAAAATGTTTAAGTTTCTGAAGTACTGTCTTGTTTACCCCCAGTTTCTAAGTTGTTTGTTATATAGGAAGTTTACTTGGACTGAAAATTTAAATCCATTAATAGAACCCATTGTCTGACTAAATGAACTGTTATGCAGCTAAAATTTTCTTCTGTTTCTTTGTTATTGCTAAGATTTTTTTATTTTCTCAAACGCTGGGTTGTTTTATTTTTTTTAGCTGTCTTTGTTTGTTTCTCTTGTTACAGTTGGTACCAAAAGCCCCAAAGTACAGCTCTGTGACTTGAAGTCTGGATCTTTTTCTCACATTCTGCAGGGTACTTTTAGTCTGAAACATAAGTGTTAAACAATAACTACTTTGAGTAAAACAAGTCCTGTAAAGAAACACTGTATACAATGTATTCTTTGTAAGTAGCATGAGTAATTTATTTATTGCCGGTGTGAAAGTTAGGCAGTGGCAAAAGGTTCTTCTGGGTGTTAGTGATAATGAATTGAAGGATACAAATACTAATTAATGAATAATTATTACAGATGTTCAGGCGTTTTCATGATCTAATCAATAGTGGTAACTATTTATTACATGTTTAAGCATAGGCAGTGTTTTTGTGCTCATGGAAATTTTATATGAGTTGCTGTTTCTTTTGGTTTTTTTGGTGGGATTTTGGTAGGGTTTGTTGTTTGTTGGGTGTTTTTTTTTGTTTTTGGGTTGTTTTTTTTTTTTTTTAAAAAACCAAAACTCACCGAAAACACAACCCCACACACACAAAAAAAAAAAAAAAATCACTCTTTTCAACAAAATATCCTGTGGAGGTGCTTGCATGGCTTTTTTTAGAAGTTTCTGTGTAACTGGGAAGTTATTACTTGCTATAGAGGATGGTATCTAATCCTTTTCATTTACCCAATTCAGTAAACACAGGGACTTTATTGTTCTGTAAGCCATTCATTTTTGCACTTAATGTTTTTTAATGTTTACTTTTTGGAGTATGAGTATATATACAAATGCTCAAGTGAAGGCAGTTACAAAGTAAATCTTCATGCTTCAGACAAGCAGCAAGAGCCAGATCTGATCCAGGAGCTTTAGAGGAGTGTTAGCTCAGACAGCAATGTGGAAATGCAGTCTTATTTCTTCCCTTGCCAGCTCAAGTCTAAAAGGTGCTTTCGTGGGATGCAGAGCTTAAGTCACCAAATCCTTCTGAATTAAATTTGCTGCAAGGGACATGTCAATGTTCTGTTTCTCCAACAGCGAGCACCAGAGTGCAGACAAAGTTCTTCACTGAAGAATCAGTTTGGTTTCAGCAGAGCTACTTAATTTTGACAGAAGAGTTAGCGCTTTCCAGGAACAAGCTGGTTGTGTCTTTTCTGATATAGTTAGCTTAAATGAAGTATTAGGGAAACAAGCAGAAGGAGATTGTCCTCCACTAAACATAATCATTCTTTACAGAACTTGAACCACTCAATAGGGTCTTGGAAAATAGATATGAACATTTTTTCACATTGACTAACTCTAGCAGCTGAAATGGAGGTAAATGCTTGTCTGAAATTTACATAATGGATCCAAATAAATGTGTCTGCCCTGAGCCTTCCAATTGTATCCAGTAGTACCTGTGTTATGGATATTTTTTCCATTATCCGGGGCATCACAGCCCTTTGATTATTTCAGGTAATGGACAACCAGCTACTGGAAGATGTAACAGGAACAAGGTGTTTCACATAGCTTTAAACTGCATTAGCAAAAATATATTTGCTACAACTTGTATTTGCTATAACTTAGGGGGTTTTTTTCAACAATGTATTTCTAATATTACATGAAGCATGATTGCTACCTTTCCATCTAAGACACTTTACACTCCTACTGCCTCTATTTATGAAATTATATTCATAATTTTAAAAACTTACCAAGTTTTAAGGTGTGTGTGTATGTACATAATACATATTACTTACCCACTAAGCAGCACTGGGTATGACATTTTATCTTGATGTCTTAATATTTCAGACCTAATTAAGGGAAAAAATATCTCCTATTCAGAACAAGAGTATTTGAGCTGGGTAAAGTTTTAGTCTTAAGTACATAAGGTAAATATACTTTTTATTAAACATTTTGAAAGGATTTGAAGAAAAAGAAATGGAAAGTTCCTTCTGCATATGAGAACACCAGTGCAAATATAAAACTTAATGAAAGTATTAAAAGCAAATTGCAATTCCACTTGAGCAAGAGAAAGTTAGAGAAATAACCTCTAGCACAAAATAATACCTTTTCACAAAATTCAAGTTTGTATTACAATTTAGATAATTGTTCTGGATTGGTGGGTTCTGTAGAGTTAAGTATTTGCTTTTACTTTTAGTTATTTACATTAAATGGGGTGTATAAGCCTTTTCATTTAACTTTTAGGACACAGGCAAGAAGTACTGGCAGTGGCTTGGTCCCCACGTCATGAATATGTTTTGGCAACAGGAAGGTAGGGATGTTGTTGGACTGTTATATGCACTAAAAATATCTGATGGTAAAACATTTTATGTTCATTTTGTGTGGGTTTTACAATTCAAATGCACTTTTTAAGTTTATTTTCATCATTTACTTTAACTTAGTCACAGTTTTGTAGGTTTTGTCTAGAAAAAAAGCCTGAGATCCAAATTATTCTTCTTTTACAGGAAGATTGTAGGGTTCTGAAATAGTAATTGGATTTAAATATATATGAAAATGATAGAACATTAATAAGACACTTGCTTTTTACTGTTTATTAGCACTCATATTGCTGATCTGTTTTATAACAAAGTAAAATGTTTAGCTCAAAGTATCAATTTAATCACCAGTTATGTCAAACAGCATAACTTGGGTAGCTTAGCTGATGGGTAATAGCTTTCCAAGCTGCAGTACTTCAGTAAAAATAGATTGTTTGTTGATATTCCTGGGCCTTTTATTTTTTCAGTCTAAAAGATCCTCTTGACTTTCCTATAAGTTTTGCAAAATTTAGCTTTTAATTATAACATGACATTTCTCGGTTTCGTGGTTGGCATGTCTTTTCTTTTGAATTGCAGAGATGAATGGCCATTTTATAACTTGAGGGTGAAATTTAATTAAGTTGATATCAAAATTGCATGCCTTTGCCTTCTGATGTCAAACCTCTTAATTCAGAGGTGAGCCAGTGCAAGCCCCACAAAGCTCAATAAGGCCAAGTGCAAGGTCCTGTACCTGGGTTAGAGTAATCCCAAGCCCAAATGCAGGCTGAGCAGAAAATGGGTTGAGAGCAGCCCTGAGGAGAAGGACTTGGGGGTGTTAACTGATGAGAAGCTCAACGTGAGCCAGGAGTGTGAGCTTGTAGCCCAGACACTCTCCTGGGCTGCATCAAAAGAAGTGTGGCCAGCAGGTCAGCAGAGGTGATTCTCCCCCTCTGCTCTGATCTCATGAGATCTCAGCTGGAACACTGCATCCAGCTTTGAGGGCCCCAATGTAAGAGGTATGTGGACCTGCTTGAATGTGCCCAGTGGAAGGTCACAAAGATGGTCAGAGGGCTGGAGCATTCTGCTATAGAAACAGGCTGAGAGAGTTGGGTTTCTTCAGTCTGGAGAAGAAAGGGCTCCAGGGAGACCTTATAGCAGCCTTCCAGTATCTAAAGGAGCCTTAAAAGCAATCTGGAGGGTGACTTTTTACAAGGGCAATTAAGCATAGGATGCATAGTAATGACTTTGAACTGAAATAGCACAGATTCAGGTATAGGCATTAGGAGGCAGTTCTTCACTGTGAGGGTGGTGACTCATTGGCACAGGTTGCCCAGGGGAGCTGTGGCTGCCCCATCGCTGGCAGTGTTCAAGGCCAGGCTGGATGGAGCTTTGAGCAGCCTGGTCTAGTGGAAAGTGTTCCTGCCCATGGCAGGGGGTTGGAATGAGATGTTCTTTAGTGTTCCGTCCAGCACAAACCGTTATATGGTTCTGTGATCTCTATGCATGTTCTTAGGATATTTGTTTGCAGTAAAGTAATATGCTGTCTGCATGCTCAGTTGGAATATCACTTGAAAGTTAATAGAATCAGTCTGTAGTGTACATACTGGGGAGCACAAAAGAATAAATCAGTTATTAGCCTTGTCAAATATAGAACAGATAAGTAACAGTTAGTTTTGCTTTGGTCAGTTGGAATGTACTATTTATATTCCTCATCATACTGCACTGTTTATGGACAATTCAGTTGCTGGAAAGTGTCTATATAGTTTCATTAAATACGTCTACACGGATGACTTAGTGCATGGGAAGTAGTATTTCCTATTAACTTACCTCCCATCTATACCTGGGAATCTTGGGGGTGCACACAAAATTATACTATTGGAAGGCTTAAATCAAACTGCTCTTCAAGGTGCTATACAAAATGCACTGCCTGCAATGTTGCAGTCTGTGTGTGCGTAGTCCCAAGAGTTACCATAACTTTTGTTGCTGGTAAAGAAAAAGAGTGAGCAAAGCATGAACATGTGGTGGCCTAGGAACCAGAATGAATCACAGCAGCCTGAAACTTGGTGTTTCTTTCCTGCCACCCTGGTAGACAAAGCCAGAAAGTTTATACAAAAGCAAGTGTCACTGTTTCTATGCCATAGCAGTGTGTGAGAACAGAGCATATAACCTGTATGACAACAAAGCATATAGATCTATCCAGCCTACGTGTCACCAGCCATCTTCTGTACTAGTCATACTATAGATTTGCAATAGCAAGAGCCTTAGTTCCCAGACAGTCATTACGGAGAGTGATGGAGTCTGTAGCTATGGTTTACTCAACAGAAGAATTAGCAAGTTTATTTCTAGTCTGTGTGAGTATTTAAGAGTATTGTGCTACTGACAAGGAGGCAAGTATATTGTATTGTAAAAAAAGGTTCACTTTTAACGTAGGTGCCTGTAGTGTACCAGCTATGTGTATGAATGCTTGTAAATGAATGTCTGGATTCTGACAAAAATCTTTTCATTAAACTATTGGGTTGATTGTGACTGCATAATACGCAGTTCAGTATAGTTGCTGAACCAAGGTGAGTGCAGGTTGGTTGGCTTAAGAAAGTTATTGAACTAGAGCGCATGCAGTTTCCTTAATGTATGCAAATACGTTTTTTAGTGCAGATGGTAGAGTGAAATTATGGGACGTGAGGAGAGCATCTGGATGTCTGAGTACGCTTGATCAGCACAATGGAGAAAAGTCCAAAGCATCTTCAGAGGCAGGTAATACAGAGCATAATTGGTGGTAATCTGTAGGTAACTAGAAGTAGTCTTATATTTCATAAATGTATTGAATGCTAAAACTAGCAAGGACAGTAGTGATAATCCAGTTATTGTCTATTGTGCAACACCAGCCATTGAATTTTATTCAGTTACTTCTGTTACAGAGGCAGTGTTTGTCATTGGGGATCTTGCTTAGAGAGATGTCTTTGGCAATGGTATTGTATCATTCTAAATGTTTCCCCCCCTAAAATGGGAAAAATTGCCATCTGTTTTATGGACAAAAGAATTCACTCCTGCTGGAGATGAGGCAATTGCTTCATATTTCATAAGCTGTGTCATGTTAAGGGAGTGTCTTTACCCCAGTGAGAGCCTTATCTCCCTATAAGGGGGTGGATTTCACCCCTTCACCTCTAAGTTTGATGCATTTATTACTATCCCAGGAAAAACAAGACCCTTAAGACTCTTGAGCCTGATTAGCCTATCAGAGCCTTCTGCAAGCACTCCACTGGACAGCACACTGTATCAGAAGGTGATTCCTACTCTCCTATTCAGGGTACACAGCAACTGATTCACCCATCAAGTTAAAAATTTTCTAACTAAGTTTTTAAGCCAGTTTAAATTAAGACAAAATAGATCTTAATTGAGCACTTTTATCATATAATTTTGACAGTTTTAAGGTTCAGATGTTGCTGGTAACAATATAATGTACTAACTCAAATAAGCAACATGAAAATAATGTATAAAGCCATTCCAAATAATGCATAGAGCTAAAATTCAGTCATTAAATGTGCACAAATGTGGACATTTCTTAGTCAATGTGTGTTCCTGTCTCGGAGAGGAGACAGGTTCAGACCATCGGCTGATCCCAGTAGTTACAATGGAGTCTTCTCTAATTTCACACACACACACACATACTTAATTTTGCATACTTAGATGATTTAATGTGAATTAGTAACTTCCCACACTACCACCCTGCCTCCTTTTGCTGATTGGTCTGCTAATGTGCATAAGAATTACATTACTAAATGCCTAACTATACATGGTCCTGGGCGGGTCTCCTGACCTGGGCAGAGGCCTTTGTACCTATGGGTATGATTTTTAGTATTAAAATGAGGTTGTAATAAGGGAAGTTTGCCTAAAGGGCACCTAGTCATCTATTTGTGACTCATGAAAAATATTTTGACAATTGTCCTTGTGTTATCATGATGTAGCGGACTTCAAGGATAGTATTTCTTAATTAGAGGTTCATTAGTCTAGTTTTTCTGGGTTTTTTTCCTGTCAGCCTACAAGGTCGACAGAATTAGCTATCAGTTCTCATTGTTTCTCAGAAACTATTGTTTCTCAGGTCTCCTGATCCTTTCAGGATATTTCACAGTAATACAGGTTTTAATTTCTTAACTAAATACCTATTAAATTGTAACTATATATAATTATGGAGTTTATGCCTATGGGGTTTTAACTAAACACCTGTGAAGCTTGGGTGGCTCTAGTCATACATATTTTGGTGTGAAATTCTCTCACTTTACGATCTTTGTCTGTCAGCTGCTCCAAGATTTATCAGTACATGGTGTCTTCACATTCCTGCACCTTCAGGGAGTATATAGCCTGTCCACAGTGTGTTCACTCTGCTCCACTCTCTGTTCTATTTATTATAGCATGTGCTAAGGTTGCAGGATTGCCTGAAGAACTGTTGTAGGGCAGATTGTGTGCATGCTAACCACATTCCATCCCAGAAGTAGCAGCTGCATTTTACTCTAAAATTTCTTTAGTATTGCAAAAGAGTTTAGTATTACTTTGAGAATTTATGAGGGGAGGAGGGATTGTCTCTAATTTCTGCCATTGTTCCAAAAGCTGTTCCTGTCATTAACTGCCATGTTTAAAAAACAGACAACAGAAACAAAACCCACCAAAGCACATTCCCTTTCCTGTTTAAATTAGTCTTGCTTCCACTGCAAGCCTCTAGAATATTCTCTCATGTGGTGCTGTAAAATCAATTGTATTCCTTTTATACTGCATAAAGTATACAACTGAGTATAAATTTATGATTATATTTAATTATACAGGAAACTAAATTACACTCTTATTTCAGTGCAATCATATGCATTAATGGTACCTTTTATCAGTTTTTACTAGCTGCAACGTTAGTATTTTTATTCATCTTCAGGTCACATTTCCTTACCTACAGAAAAAAGCCTGAACAAAACCCAACGCTAATTTAAAGGGAAGGTTTTGAACTCAAAATTATAGCTCATTATTTTTTGTCAGTTCTGGACAAAAGATACATAATTTTGTTAGGCCGAAAAAGTACTTGAGCTGTTGCTGCTCTAAGGTAGAAACACATTGTATTTGGAATTGAATTGTAAAGCAGGAACTGTTTCATGCCTCTGAAGAAAGGGGTTTTTGTAGCATAGATTACAGTGTTTAAAGCATACAACTGTCTCACTTGTATGTGTAACTGGAATTGTATGTAGAAAAATACATGTAAAACTCTAATGTAAAACTAATTTTCTAAAATGTCAGAGGACATAAAGTAGCAGTAAGTATCTGTTTTAATGATCATTCTCTCAACTCTCTACTGCATAAATTGTAATGTAATATAGATGTTTAGTTTTGACAATTTGAAATTTCATTGAAATTCAAGAAATTACTGAGATGAAAATGCTCTAAAGAAATCTAAGGATTATGAAAAAGAAAAATCTGGGCAGATTGTTTTATGAAAAATTGAATTCTGTCTAATTCAGAAGATAATTAGTGCCATTCCTTTCAGTGTCATGATGTCTTATTTAAACACAACTTTCCTTGCTACTTTTTCTCTGAGATGTTCAAGATAATTTTTGACTAATCTAATGGCAGTCACATAGACTAGGATATTAAATACATTGAAATGTAGCTTAACTAACCCAAATGTGGCTAACTTTTTCTAATAAAGTCTTTTAGGTAAGAAGTGTTAACTTTTTTCAGAGGTATGTCTGAATTGTGTACTGCAATATAATGCAGTGATACCTTGTCCGTTTTTCAGGGAGTTCATTTATGAGCATCATAATTAGGTTTGCTTTGGTAGCACTGGGTTGAATTTAGTTATTTGAATATACGTAAGAATGTAGAGTATTGCAGGATGAACTAAGTGGAGTTAATTGATAGTACTCTATAAAAAAATATTGAATGGACCTACAATGATTATCTAGTCCAGCTGACTATCCACTTCAGGGCTGACCAAAAGCTAAAGCATCTTATTAACGGCATTTTCCAAATGCCTCTTAAACACTGACAGGTTCAGGACATGAGCCACATCTCTAGGAAGCCCCTTCCAGGGTTTGACCACCCTCATAAGAAATGCTTCCTAATGTCCGATCTAAACCTTGCTTGGTACAGCTTTGAACCATTCCCATGTGCCCTGTCACTGGATCCCAGGCAGAAAAGCCCAGCACCTCCCTCTCCCCTTCCCCTCCTCAGGAAGCTATAGAGAGCAATGAGGTGGCCCCTCAGCCTCCTTGTCTCCAAACTAGACAAGCCCCGAGTCCTCAGCTGCTGCTCACAGGACATGCCCTCCAGCCCTTCCAACAGCTTTGCTGTCCTCTTCTGGAGGCATTTGAGGACCTTCACGTCCTTCTTGAATGGTGGGGCCCAGCGCAGCAGACAGTGCTCCAGGTGAGGCTGCACGAACACTGAATACAGTGGGAGAATCGCTTCTTTTGACTGGCTGGTCATACTGTGTGATGCACCCATTGTGCAGTTTGCCCTCTTGCCTGCCAGGGCACAATGCTGACTCCTGTTGAGCTTAGCATCAAATCAGCCCCCATAGGTCCCTTTCTGAAGGGCCACTTGCCAGCCAGTCTTCTCCCAGTTCATACTTGTGCCCTGTGTTACTCTGTCGTAGGTGCAGAATCTGGCATTTGGACTTGTTACATTTCCTCCCATTGATCATTGCCCAGTGCTGCAACCTACCTAGTTTGCTCTGCAAGGCATCTCATCCCTTGGAACAGACAACAGCATCTCCCTGTTTGGTATCATCAGCAAACTCTAATGGTGCATTCAGCTCCAGCATCTGGATCATTGATAAATATATTAAACAGAACTGGCCCTAGATCCCTGAGGAACACCACTAGTGACTACTAGCCAGACACTTATATAAACCAGGAGTTTATTAATTTACTGATACGTCACCATTTAAATAGTATTTTCAGTACTATGCATTGAAATAAAAATGTGTATACAAATAATAATTCTTCTGCAGAAATCTGAATCAGTTGTTGGTTTTGTTTTGTTTTTTTTTTTTCCTCACAGCAAACAGTGCTCACACTGGGAGAGTTAATGGTTTATGCTATACAAATGATGGACTTCATCTGTTAACCACTGGTACAGATGATCGGATGCGACTCTGGAACAGCTTCACTGGAGAAAATACATTAGTAAGTTATCAAAGATCTTCAGTAATGTTTTTACTTGCACTGAAGTTTAGAAGATTTATAATTTGCGCAATTGTCATTGCAACTTTGGATATTCATTTCATAAAGGATACAGCTGCTTAATCTTATCATTAGAAGATTGAGTAAGCTCTTTTTTTTTCAATTTTTTATTTCTTTTGTTATTTCTACTTAGTAAAAAAAGCAGTATCAAGAAGCTTGGATTTACTTAAAGACTGAATATAGTAATTTTAAGTTCATTTTGTGAGTGCAGCTGAAAACACTTCAGACAGTAATGAAAATCTTAATATGTGGTGACTTTTGGTAGAAATGTTTATGTTCTTTTTTTAACCGTTAGTTGTCAATGTGCTAGCCACAGGGCAATTGTCCATACCTGATTGACTGGCTGGCTTGCTTGCAACTTTGTGTTCTTGTGGAATCTCTTCTGTGAAGTTGTGTAGCAATCTTAAAAGTATTTATTACTCTACATCTGCATTGCAGCCAGATGGGGAAGGAGGAATATTAATCTTCGCTGCTTTTCTAGCCCTTTCTATTGCTTGCTTTTTGCTAAAGGTTCCTGTTTTAATTTTTTGTTCAGTAAATATACGTTTATTTTGAAAGAAGAACATACTAGATAACTCAGTTTCTGTGGGATTGTGGCCAGATGTGGTTGTGGTCTGTCACTGCTAGCAGAAAAGGAAGAAATTTTACTCTACCTTAGTAATATTTTACTTCTGCTGCTGAGTTTCAGAACACAGCAAAAAGAATTCTTTGTAGACATTTAAATTAAAGAACTTTTCTATCTCCTTGCTACCCATATTTGCCAGCTTGTTCTCAGGACTTCATATACAGACATATTTCTGTCTTGAAATCACCATCACAAAAGTAGATAATACAGTTTGTTCACTCTCCTGTCACCAGCTGGATCAGTATGTTCTAGTTTTCTGTGCCTGTTAGTTCGTTAACTTGTTTCATAGACTACTTTACAATTTTCTTTTTTGCTGTGAAATAGCTTGATATCCTGCCTTGATTTTTCAAGTTTAGAATTATAGTGTCCAGAGTACTGTTTCTTCACACATGGCCCAGAGCTATTGCTTAAAATAATTTTAAGGCACCAGCAGACAAATGCATGTACAGGTCATACCATAGTGCCTTTATTTTCCCTGCTAGTGTCAGTCCTTTTGATCTCAGTGTGGGTTGGCTCTTTTTTTTTATATATGCTTTTAAAAATGAGCCAAATTTGGGGCTTAGTGGATCATTTCACCTAGTAAGAGAAATGAATGTTGTAGTCATATACATCTTGCGTGCATCCTTTATTGCAAAAAGAATAGGAAGTTTTGACTCACTGAACATAGCAAGAATCAAACAGAAGGAAGCAGTTTTCCTGTTTGAGGTTTAAGCAAGAAGCTTTAAATTGACCCAGAGAGCTTTGATAAACTGTACATGTAAACAATTCTCTGCTTTTTGCAGTAGAAATAAAGAGCAGAGGACAATAAGAAATTAATAAGAAAGAGTATTGTAGGACAATACTGTTTGAAAACAAAATATTTTGTATATATAAAAATATTTTGTATTGTCTCTAAATTGGAAAGACATCAATTTGATAGGTAGACCCCTCGGTGGATAAAGAGCTGGCTGGATGGCAGCACACAAAGAATTGTGGTCAATGGCTCGGTGTCCAGCTGGGGACCAGTAACAAGTGGTGTCCCTCAGGGATTGGTGTTGGGACCAGTTTTATTCAACATATTTGTCGGTGACATGGACAGTGGGATTGAGTGTGCCCTCAGCAAGTTTGCCGATGACACCAAGCTGTGTGGTTCGGTTGATACGCTGGAGGGAAGGAATGCCATCCAGAGGGACCTTGACATGCTTGTGAGGTGTGCTGATGCCAACCTTATGAAGTTTAACCATGCCAAGCGCAAGGTCCTACCTCTGGGTCGGAACAGTGCCAGGCACAGCTACAGGTTGGGCAGAGAAGAGATTCAGAGCAGCCCTGTGGAGAAGGACTTGGGAGTGTTGGTCAATGAGAAACTGAACATGATCTGGCTTCAGTGTGCACTCGCAGCCCAGAAAGCCAACCGTATCATGGGCTGCACCAAAAGGAGTGTGACCAGCAGGTCGAAGGAGGCAATCCTGCCCCTCTGCTCTGCTCTCATGAGACCTCACTTGGAGCACTGTGTGCAGTTCTGGTGTCCTCAACATAAAAAGGACATGGAACTGCTGGAACAAGTGCAGAGGAGGACCATGAGAATGATCAGGGAGTTGGAGCACCTCCTGTATGAAGACAGGCTGAGAAAGTTGGGGCTGTTCAGCCTGGAGAAGGGAAGGCTGCGTGGAGACCTCATAGGAGCCTTCCAGTATCTGGAGCGGGCTTATAAGAATGCTGAGGAGGGACTCTTCATTAGGGACTGTAGTGACAGGATAAGGGGTAATGGGTTCAAACTTAAACAGGGGAAGTTTAGATTGGATATAAGGAGCAAGTTCTTTCCTGTAAGGGTGGTGAGGCACTGGAATGGGTTGCTCAGGGAAGTTGTGAATGCTCCATCCCAGTCAGTTTTCAAGGCCAGGTTGGACAGAGCCTTGGGTGACATGGTTTAGTGCGAGCTGTCCCTGCCCATGGCAGGGGGGTGGGAACTAGATGATCTTAAGGTCCTCTCCAACCCTAACTATTCTATGATTCTATATAATGCTATGTACTGTTAACAAATTTAATTTAAAACACCATTATTAGATGGAATATTACCATTAAATCATAAAATAATGTGTGAATTTAAGGTGTTCATAGTGAACTCCTTCATGGAAGAAAGTTTTATTTGTCAAAATTCCAATGCTTTGTTTTGCCTAGAGGTAAGCTATGTTGTTCTCATTAATGTATTTCTGTATTTTCTCATGAATACGTTCCTGGTATCTGATAGGACCTAATTCAACAGATATATCTAACTGGAATATATCCTAGCATGTTTGGAAACTTTTCACTTTCAGCCTTTGGTGACATTATTGTTTGTATAGGAGCTTAAAATGAACAGATGCTAATGAGCTATACAATTTACGCTACTTCTCTTTTCAAGGCTTCCCACACACCTCACAGGCCAGGTTTTAGAAATGTAGCATTTGCTGTTATCCTAGCTGCCCTTACAGGGCGCAGTATTGAATATCTCAGTGGTCATTTGGCTTTGGCTAGAGCACAGATTCTTTTTCTCTCTTTTTTTTTTTTTTTTTTTTTTATTCCTCCCTACCTCCTCCAACTAGTCCATAATGTACCAAGTTATTCTTTGTTTCTCCTCCATAAATCTCTTTCTTCTAATTCCTTTACTTATGCCATCCTTCTGCTTGCTCTTTGGTTGTTTTCAATACTACCTAGACATCTCCTACTGTTTTTTAGTAGTCCATGAGGAACAGTTGAGGGAGCTGAGATTCAGTGTGAAGAAAAGAATGCTCTGGGGAGGCCTTAAAGGAGCTTCCAGTACCAGTCTTCTTTGCCTCGCTGCTCTGATGAGACTCCATCTGGAATACTACACCCAGCCCTGGAGTCCTGAGTGGAGGAAAGATATGGACCTATTAGGGCAGGTCCAGAGGAGGGCCATAAAAATGATCAGAGGGCTAGAGCGCCTCTGCTATGGAGAAATGCTGAGAGGCTTGGGCTTGTTCAGCCTGGAGAAGAGACGATACCAGGAAGACCTTGTTGCAGCCTTTCAGTTCTTAAAAGGAGCCTAAAAGAAAGATGAGGAGAGATATTTTAGCAGGGCCTGTTGTAATAGGATGAGGGGTGATGATCCTAAACTAAAAGGAGAGGTTCAGGCTGGACATGAGGAAGATGTTTTACAGTGAAAGGTGGTAAAACACTGGCACAGGTTGCCCAGAGGGGTGGTTGATGTGCTGTCCCTGGAGACATTTAAGGCCAAGCTGAATGTAGTTCTGGGCAACCTGATATAGTTCAAGATGTCCCTGCTTATTGCAGGAGGTTGGACTAGATGACCTTTGACGATTGCTTCCAACCCAAACTATTCTATGATTTTATGATTTATCTACTGTTGTGCATAGGGAGTTCTTTAAATATCTGAGAGAAAATTATTATGTTGGATCATCTAGGAAAATGTCTGAGGCAGTAATTTTGAACCACTTCTGATTTCAGTTATAGTTTAGGTGCTTGGTGTAGATCTGGCACACAAAAAGTTGATATTAAGGAGAGTGAAATTTAATGAACAGAAAAATGATAGACATCTGTAATTGGAAATCTCAAGAGTTGTAATATTGCAAATCTTAAAATTGCTTGTATTGGGTATTAAAGAAGAAATTAATTTGACCTTTTAATGTAAAGTCATTTCCTGTAGTTGTAGTTAATAGCTTACTGAATAATCCTTCATTTTACAGGTGAATTATGGGAAAGTCTGCAATGAAAGCCGAAAGGGACTCAAATTCACCATCTCTTGTGGCTGTGATCCGGAGTTTGCCTTCGTACCATATGATAGTGCCATTGCTGTTTACACAGTTTTCACAGGAGAACTGATAACTATGCTTCGAGGGCATTACACTGCTGTCAACTGCTGTGTATTTCAGCCTAATTTTCAGGTAAATAAAGTACAAACTATTTCAGACAAGCTGAAGTATTTATGTAGGTTGCCAAACCATTTGCACAGTAAGTGTTAAATTTTCAGGGATATGCTTTAATCAAAGATCTTGACATAAGAGGGAGTTCTGTGGCCTGTGTGTCAAGCAAGAAAGGTTGGCTAAGTTATTGGGAGGACCCTTTCCATACCGGATTCCTTCCAATATGGATTTTGTCTCATATAGGTAACTTTTCAATACACTTACGATTTTTTTTTTTTTGGCTTATACTGTCATTAATAAATGGTATGCTTTTGCCTGTTTTCTGTAAGACTGAAGAAGAGGCATTTGTCTTTCTCTGAGATACCCAACACTAATCATAGTTAGAAGTACATTTAGCTGAAGTGTACTAGTATTGCTGTCAGTACCGAGAACCTCTCAAGTACTTCGTGTAGGTGATCTTGCTCAAATGCCTTTAGTTATTCCAGTCAGTAAATCTATGAGCAGTTTGGATGAAGTGTTGGGAGCATGCTGAACTTCTTGAATTAAGAAATATCATAGCATTGCAAGGACTTGGGTTGCTGACAGCCTTTTTTTTCCTTTCCCAGGCCTTTATTTTTTTTATTTTTTATTCTTCTCTGTGGTTAGCTTTTCTCTTGTAATGAAAGACTTAGGGGGATAACAGCCTAATTTATTATGAGATACATTACAATAGATTGTTCTTAGGGATTGTGGTATGGCAAGATGTTAGTATGGCTTTTAAGGCTCTTAAATAATTGCCCTCAGGTGTTGAGGATTGTACTTAAGTTCCAGCTCCTCCTTTCTCATCTGTTGTTTCTGAAGTACTAAGCAGAAAGGGCATATGGATATATTTTCATGGCCTCTCATACAATGTATCATAGAAGTGAATCTGGTAGCCCTTGCTTTGAGTCCAGGAACTTTAACTGAAACAATGTTTCCCTATCACTGAGCTGGACTTTGCTGGAAGTTTCCTCGCGTCTTGTGGCTGGACCAGTAGAACCCAAGTCAGTAAGCCTTACTAGCCCTGGAAAGCAGCATGGCGTGAATAGGCAGTGAGATACTAGATCCACTGAAAGGCAGAATATTCGCATTATAGCTAAGGCGTATCTCTTCCGCACTGTTCTTGACTAATTTAAAAAGCCCTCTCTGTTTTTAAGAACAGTTTCCCAACAAAATTGCTAGTGTGTTTATATTGAGTCAGCTTTGGTGTTCTTTTTGATAAGCTGAGGAAGTGGGGCTCATTAAATCTCACTGTAAGTCATGTTTTCTGGCCCTGGAAATGCAAATGTCTTTATAGTGTCTCTATCTTGACTTTTAAGGTCTTTAGTAAAGGATCACTGGTGTGCGCATGCTCACGCGAGAACTGCATCAGCCACTAGGACTATAGGTTTATGTTGGCAAACACTTTATTCATGTATCTGTTGTAATTCCTGATTCTCTTTCAGAATCACCCTTTTCCAGAATTCAGTTCTATATTCTAGAAGCGCAAGTGGATTTTCTTTCATTTTTTTCTTTACTCTGCTTTTAGTTGTACTAAACTGTATTAAGTTGTATTAAACTCTGATGGAATAATGTTACTAGAGCCAGTGTGCCAACACCATAGGTAGTGGCAGTATTATTTTGACTGTTTGTGTTCAACGCCTATACTTCTAGTTAGCTCATTCTGTCTTGAGACAATTAAGTACATCCATCAGTCTTCATATAATTACAATAGAAACTCTGATTTCCCAGTTAATATTCCTTTTCTGAGAATGTAGCAATTTGTAAAATTTATGGTAACCTGTTTGATTTTACTCTTGCAAGCAACATAAAATCAATATGTTTGAAAGTTATTCACAGCTATGCATTTCTATTTTTAGGTATTAGTTGTAGAGAAAATCACTTTTGCTTAACAGAACCTGCTTTGTAGCAAACCATGTTGAATGATCTTGTTTGTACTCTTATGTAACTGAGTTGTTTAATCACGTGTTCCATTTTCTTGTTTAGGATTAAAGAAATGTTAGTTAGTTCATTTGTATCTGTATCATTCCACTTTGTTTTTTGCCCCTGAATGGCATATTGGTTTACTTCTAACTTTGTAGTGCTTCAAAATGTACTGAAACATCATTATCTTGTCCAAGAAAACTTCTGCTTGGTCAGCTCTTCTAAGTTTCTCTGATTTAAGTTGTGCATCTAGTGGTGAAATATGTAGTAGATGGTTTCTAACATTTATTTATTAGCACATTTGAAATTAGTAGACTGTCTTCATAGGAAACAAGGTCTACAAGTTTTCTTTAGTTTCTACCATTTTCATCGAGTATTGAGTCTCTTTTATTAAGAGCTTTCTTCTATTGGTAGTCTTCTAAACGTTTTCTGCTGTCTTTAAACTTGCTGAGTGATTTTTTTGTCCTACCCACCCTCACATCTGGTCCATAGATTTTCTTATTACTTTTTTGTATGTTCAGAACTTCTGATTGGTTGCTGCCAGTCCTTTATGTTCTTTCTGTTCATTAGTTATGTTTTAATCGCTACCTTAGTTTCACCTCGTAACTGGAATAGGCTCTAAAAGGAACTTCCATGTTTCCACCAATTATGTATTGGAGGTGGGAAGTGTCTTCTGTTTGCTCAAAACCATATAATCAAATATGATCACTGATACACAAGCAGCTAGCTATTTGCAGTGCAATGATATTAGTTCTTTAGGTCCAAATTAATTAGCAGGTTTGTGTCTGAGGTATTATGTGGTGCTATCGCCACAGAGTGGTGTGAGATTTAGTTAATGTCTCTTTTGAGATCCTGGGAATAGAGCCATAAAATCCAATATGTTATTGTTGGCCTAAATTGTTCTTGCGCAAATATCTCTGTAAAGTTAATAAGATGTTAGTCTGCTTGAGTAATAAGAACTGCAGAATTTGACCCTTTAATAAGAGCCATTAACTTAATAGGAGGTCGGTAATTTCAAGGGTGGTGTGGAAGAGGCAATCTGCATTGTGCAATCTCTTACATGATGTTTACTGTTGGATGTAATATGCTAGATACCATTGTGCCATATTAGCTGCTTAGAATAATTTAAATAAACAGGCAAGAAATGGCGTAAATCACCATGCATGAATAACATGTCGTAAGATTAGGTATGCATCAGGAAACAATTTTGCTTTAAATTTATAGATACTTCTGTTGTTCAAGACATACCAATGACATTTGCAAAGGTGTTTGGCAAATCCAGTGGTAGGCTAGTAAGTAAACATAACTGCAGGTTAAGTTAGGTTTCATTTGCAGTCTTTCCTTGGAGTCTTAAAGCATAGTATTTTCATATATTGTACCATAAACATGTAGTACAATATGTCTATTTTATGCTGCAGCATGTACATACTGGCACTTCTTTTGATTGACTTTAGGAATGAGTCACCATTTTGGGCTGTAATCGTTAATTGTAAGTATTACTCAATGCAGTGGATATTAACCGAAGATCTTGCAATGCCAGGATCAGAAAGTGAGACAAGTGGTAATAAAGACTAAGTGGAAGTATGCTGATGTCACTGACATCGCTTACAAGCAGAGAATTTGGTATGGGAAGAGGTTTTGAAGTTGTAATGATAATCTGTATCCTTTCAAAGATGGGAGGCTTGAGTAGACTACTACTGACATGATGAAGTAGGATTTGACGTGTCTTTAGAAAGATAGGTAGAGTGTTCCTTTCATAAAATGATAAACACTAATCTTGCATGCATTTTATGTACAAACAACTTCATGCATGGGACCAGTTTGACCAAAGTCAGCTCTCTTGAGGAAGATTACCCACATAAATGAGTGTAGGAATTAGGCACAAAGCTCCTGCATTGTCAGCATAACTCTTAGAATCGTAGAATGGTTAGGGTTGGAAAGGACCTTAAGACCATCTAGTTCCAGCCTTAGTGTGAGGGATGCCTCACACCAGACCATGTTGCTCAAGGCTCTGTCTAACCTTTCCTTGAACACTGACGGGGATGGAGCATTTATCACTTCTTTGGGGCAACCCATTCCAGTGCCTCACCACCCTCACAGTAAAGAGCTTCTTTCTTATATCTCACCTGAACTTCCCTGTTTAAGTTTGAACCCATTACCTCTTGTCCTATCACTACAGTTCTTAATGAAGAGTCCCTCTCCAGCATACTTGTAGGCCCTTCAGATGCTGGAAGGCTGCTGTGAGGTCCCACGCAGCCTTCTCATCTCCAGGCCCAAACTTTCTCAGCCTGTCTTCATACAGGAGGTACTCCAGCCCCTGATCATCCTCATGGCCCTCTCTGGACTTGTTCCAACGGCTCCATGTCACTTATGTTGATGACACCAGAACTACAGAAGGTGACATGGAGAAAACACAAGAGTGGAAAGAGATATGAGACAAAAGGGGTAAAAATATGAAAGACAGAATGACTCTCCCAATGGAATGGGGCCCAAGATCTCATGGGAACAGCAGCGTAATATTTCTTTACATGTGGTTTCTTCTCTATTACAGAACAATTATAATACAGATAGCAGTCAGGATTTCAGATATCAAAGTCCGTAGCGTTTTTATATAATTCATGCAGTTCTAGAAGTAAATGTGCATAATAAAGCAACTTTCTGCAAAGACAGAACTGAAATAATTTATTTGAACTTACGTTGAATCAATGTATTAGTAATGTACCCATATGCACAGAGTTATTAGTTTAAGTGTAAAAACCGACATGCTTAAAGTAAGGCTTTCATATTGTCAGCCTGAATACAAAAAAGGTACTTTTGTGTTTCACTCAGGCAGTTTAAATTCGTGGAAATACGTGTTGTCAGACATTGTACATAACATGCAGGAGTATGATTCACGAGTGAAGGCATATGAGAATATCTTCATCCACATTTATTTAAGTAGCACTTTGGAAAATAAAAGCATTATTAGTGCAAAATTTACTGCAAACTTGGTGAAGTATTTCTCATTAGCAAAATTTTTTTAGTTTGAAGTGGCAAAGAAGTCTGTGTTTCATTAAATAAAGAATGAAGAAAACTGAGCTATATTTGACTGTTAGCTGCTTGGTGTTGAGGCTGTTTGCTTCCATGTGTTTGTAGGCTGCCTTGCACAGTGGGATCTCAGTCCTTAGTCACTACCATAGTTATTTATATTAAAAATAATAAATCGGTCTTTCTGACCTCTGCCTTCTCAACAGGATACAGGCTTCAAATTGTTCTTTATTTGTTCTTTTTCTTCCCTAGGCATACTGAAAATACCTTTACTTAATGCTTCTTTGTTCCATACACATGTAATCTTAACATGTGTTACTAGATGCTTTTGGGAAGATTCATTTTTTTAATTATAATAAGAAATCTCTTCCTCCCCCCCCCCTTTTTTTTTTTACTTTTCTCTATTGAGCATAAATGATTTCTTAAGCTTCCTAACTTGAAATGTCTTCTCAGGAAACATGAGAGAGCAAAGAATTAAAGTGAATTTAAGTAATAAAGTTCACTTCAATGTGGGTAGTGCTCTTTTGGTGAGCATTCTGGTAAAAATTGTATTCTGGCACATTATTTAAAATACTGTTTATCAAGATTACATTACAAATTAGAGATTATATGTTTATCTTTATTTTAAAATAAATCTTTCAGATACCTTTATTCCCAGCATTATATGTATGTCACTGTTCAGTAAGTTCATGTAAAAGTAATTTTTGCTTACTTTCTTAAAGGAACTTTATAGTGGTAGCAGAGATTGCAATATCCTTGCATGGATACCAGCTCTTCGAGAGCCAGTTCCTGATGATGTTTCTGAAAAGGTAATGAATTTGTGAGTTTCAACTATATTTTTCGCAGATGGTGTGCGAATTACTTGGAGAGGTGGTGTGGAAATTAAATAGGAATTACGTGTTTTACCATCAAAATCTGTAATAATTCCTAATTAAGGGGAGAATTGTCCATTATTTCTGCGTAATTGTTGATTGTTGGGGGGCTTCAAGAGGGCATTTTCTTTCAGAGTCTGAAAATCTTTAGCAAACTTCTTGCTTTTCAGTTACTTAAAAGTAGTACTTGTCATTTGGTTATCAGTCTTTCAATGTCTATTTAGCTTCCTTAATATCTACATGGTTTTCCATGGTTTTTGCTATTTTGGAATTGGAGAGGTGCCAAAAACTGTGTTTTAAATTGTTTAAAAACATGCTGTGTATTAAACAGTAAGATAGGGGTACTACATTTCATACACAAATACTTTGATGCAGAAATTTAATAAAGAAGATTCTAAGCAAGCTTATTTTAGTGTCTGAGGCAAGAAATTCAGGCTGTTACTAGGAAGATAATCTGCAACACTAATTTCCCAAACAGTACTTTATCTTTCTTAGTATTAGAGCTGGGCAATAAATGTTTCAGTGAGCAGCTGGAAGAGGAAAAATTATAGATTTTAAGGAACTGAAGCCATTCACAGAATCAGAATCTGGCAAACTGTACTAATGTCAAAAAAACCAAGCTATGTGAATGTTTTGGCTCATAGCGTACAAAAATTCTACTTTTCAAAATTTCTGAAATGTTCCATTTTGGATGGGGAGATAAGGACAAAATTTTTAAATGCTTGTTTTGCTTTGAAGACAACCTGTTTCAAAACTATCCTACACTTCAGCAAAGAAGAAAAAAGGTAGCATTTCAAGGTTAGACACCCCATACCCAAAATGCTTTCAGTTGACCTGAAAAGAATATTTTTGATATAACTGAGAATTTTAAGTGTGAATTGTCTTTTGGGGTTGGTTGGTTTGTTTGTTTGTTTGTTTTCTTGGTATGAAAACAAAAGCCAAACAGCATTGAGATTATTTACCCAGCTCTGATTAGAACTACCCCTTTAAATTTGATATGATGAAGGTATGTAAAATGTGGCATTGTGTTGAAATCTGTTAAACTACAGCTGCTCTTTGCAAATGTCTAGATGAGCACTGCCTCTGAAGAGAAGCATTTCTGCCATTCAAGGCTAGTTCCTGCTCCCTCTCATGTACCGCAACAGCCATTTGAGTGCCTATATGACCAGCAATCCAGGATAGGAATAAACAAGAGAAAAATTCTACATCGAGTCACTGTGATTCAGTGCATTATGTAGCCACACAAACCCTTTAGCTTTACCCTGGGGTCTGAGATGTGAAATGGTTGTTGATGTGAATAGATGTCAGGGCTGCTTCTTGAGACAGTAGTGCTCAGTTATGCTGGGCCAACAAAATAATGACTTAAAACCAGTGATACAAAGCAAACACCATAATGTCCATCTGCTGTATTTTATACCAGACACTCGTAAAACTTCTAGTTAGCGCTCCAGGTATTCTTTTGTAGAAATTAGAGTTAAATAGAATATTATTCCTTTTCATCATTCATCCTGTCTCTAATCAGTAGAATGCTAAATAAATAGCTAAAAAAAAATCCAGTACTACAAGAGACACAACAATTTGTCTTCATATAGTAATTTGAGAAATGCCTTAAGCGTTGCCTTTATTTGATTTTAGTATTTCTAATTAAGCAAACCCCTAAGTGAATTTTTGTTTTCTTTAGTCTCTGCCTCAACAGCATTTAAATCCAGCATATGAAGACGCATGGAGCAGCAGTGATGATGAAGGCTGAATTTCAATTATGTGCTGATATGCAGTTGACGTTCAGGCACTGTGTTCACAGGCTTCATCTACACATTTGGATAATGTCTGATAAATCACAACTGGATTTTTGGTACAGTTCTGTTAGGGCAAGTTATTTTGGAAATAAGTTTCCACTGTTCTGTTTCTGTTTCCACTGTTTTTTCTTCACTGTTTAATTTAAAGGATTGCTTTTTCCTGCTCACTGACTTTTATACTTACCCTTACACATAGGTATTCTTTACTCAGTTTTGAATATCTAATGAAAGAAAAATCCCTTGGCAACAGTAAATATTGCACTGCTTCTGGGGTCACTAATTTATAAGGAGATAATATCTTCATTCCCAAGAGGCATGATACAGAGGATTTTGCCTGAAATAGGACTAGCTCAGGGATACTTCCATCTTATTTTTATCAGTGTTTAGATGAAACAGACTAGCATTCATTTTCAAGGGATGTTGGCTGTGGGAGCCCACAGGATTTTTTGTCTGTTCTGTTGCATTTTCAGTTTAGCCCAAATTTTTGCACAAATGCAGTATTCAGTTCAGAAGGAGGTATAGCTGAGATCATCTGTTCAAGTATTTATATAGTGATCCCATCAGCTAGTATTTGAGTCTGTCCCAGAAAGTTAAGAATAGAAAGTAGTTTAGAGTTTTTGTTGCTCATGTTAGCAGGTTTTAGGGTCAGACTCCATGTATGAATCTCTCACACTTCCCTAGCCAATATGAAGAATTTGTGCGCAAGCACAGGCTTGAGGTACAGAACAAGGCAGAGAGTGAATCACACTTCAAGACAGGAATATCAAATGTAGCCCTCCAAACTTCTGAATTTGTGAATTTGCTCTGTTTTGAAAGGAGAAGCTTTGTGAGGTGGTCTCTTCTCAGTTGCTAGTTTGTGCTTCAGACATAGTGCAGTCACCAAGCAGGGAGCTGAGTTAGAGGTTCCCAGCAGCTGTAGATGCAGCTATATAGATGAGAGCTTCCTACTAACGCAGAGCAGATACTAGGACCACAAATTCATACACAAGGAAAAATATTGTAAAAAAAAAAAAAAATTAAAGATAATAATTTAATCTTTGTATAGTGTATTATTTCAGATTAGTATGCATTTTATTCACTGTACTTCTGTATTTTAATATCAATACAAGGTATGTCAATCTATGGAGTTAAGAACCAGCGTGACACTGTCACTTTACATGAATAGTGAAAAGAATTTTCTATTTATTTTTTCTCCAAATCAGTTTTCATTAGCAATGGTGGCTGTTCCCTCTAAAACTGGGAAATAAATTTTGAGAAAGCACAACACATTTTGACTTTTGTCTTGACAAGGATGACCCTTTTGCATGTTGTAATTCTGCGTATGATTTGTATATGCAAACTGCAGAGCATGTATTTGGTATTTGAATTTCTAAAAATGTGCTCAGTAAATTAGAGAGCTAGTTATCAAAGATTTTTTTTTTTATCAGTTTTCAGTTATCTGTAATGTTGCTATAAGTGATGTTGATCTTAAACAAAACCCCACCACATAACCAGGTCTGTGCTGGACAAGGAATGGTATAGAAAATGGGAGAGGTAGAAAAATTACATTTATTAAAAAAAGGTGATACAAAAATTAAACCTACAAATAAGAATATTGTATTAATTCTCCTCAGTTTGGGTTGGGTTGGTTTGGTTTGGTTGTTTTTTGTGGTTTTTTTTTTTTCTTTGAATGACATTTTCTCAAATTAGTTTCTTTTCCTGTGCTTTAAGTACCACAATTATAGAGATTACAAGGGACTACTGGAGCTGATCTAGTCCAACTTCCCCTGCTTAAAACACAGTCATGTATACAGGTTGCTCAGGTTTGTGTCCAGTCAGGCTGTGCGTATCTCTACAGCCTACAAACCTGTTCTGGTGTTTGAGCATTATTAGACGAAAAGTTTCTTCTTAGATTTAAATGGAGTTTTCTGTATTTTGGATTGCAACAATTGTCTTTTCCCCTTTCTTGGATACCACTGAGAAGTCTGACTTCCTCTTCTGTATCGTCCTTTTCCCTGGCTCCATCAGGTATTTCTTCACGTTTGTAAGATCCCCCTCAGCCTTTTCTTATCCAAGCAGAGCAGTCCCAGCTCTTTCAGCTTCTGCTGGTAGGAAGAGTCACCTCCCTCAACCTGCTGACTTCACTCTTCCTAATGCAACTCAGGTTGCTGTTGGCTGCCTTTGCCGCAAGGGCACATTTCTGCCCCTTTAGTATCAACTAGGAGTGCTGCGTCATTTTCTGCAGAGCTGCTTCCCAGCAGGTTGGTCCCTGGCCTCTCCTGGTCCATGGCCTTTTTCCTCTCTGGATGCAGGATTTGACATCTGCATGTATTGAACATTATGAGATTCCTGTTTGCATTTTTTCCAGTCTGTTGCTACCTCTGAAAGGCAGCAGCACAACCATCTGGTGTATGAAGCACTCCACCCAGCTTGTATCACCTTGTATCATATCATCTGCATCAAACTTGTTGAAGACACATCCGGTTTTATCATCAAGGTCATTAATGAAGATATTAAACATGACTGGATCCAGTATTGCCCCTTGGGGTACACCACTAGTGACTGGACTTTTTGTCGCTGATTGCAAAACCTCTAGACTTGACCCTTCACCATTTTTCAATCTTACTGTCCATTTACCTATTCTTTACTTTGTCAGCTTATATGTAAGGGTGTTATGTGAGACTCTCAGGAACCTTTCTAAAACAGGTAGATGTCATCCAGTGTTCTTTACTCATCCACCAAGCTAGATACTGTATTGTAGAAGTCTGTCATATTGGTAAATCATGATGATCCCTTCATAAATTTAGGCTGAATGCTACAGTCTTTGTCCTTTATGTGTCTGGTAGTGGTTTCCAGGATTACTTGCTCCATCACCTTCTCAGGGATGGACGTGAGGTTCACTGACCTGTGTTTTATGCATCTTCCTTCTTAAAGACATAGGTGAGTTTCACTAGCAAGAGCTCCAGTCACACTGCCCAAGTTGCAGAATGGAAAGGGAGAATGAAGAACTGTCTACTGTAGGAGACCAGGTTTGAGATCATCTAAGGAACCTGAAGGTGCACAAATCCATGGGAGCTGAAGAGATGTGTCTGTGGGTCCTGAGGGATCAGGCAGGTGTAGTTGTCCATCATGGCTGAGTAGCTGTGGCAGATCGATGAAGTTTCTGCTGACTAGAGAAGGGGAAACAAAACCCCTATTTTTAAAAAAGGGGAAAAAGGAAGACCTGGTCTCATGGTTTAAGCCTAGTCACCCACGCAGGCCTTCTTTCACTCCCTCCTCTCTGCCTCCGTTCCTGGAGGGATGAGGAGAATCAAAAGAATGTAGCTCCCATGGGTTGAGATAAGAACAGCCCAGTAACTAAGGTATAACACAAACCACTGCTGCTACCACCAATTATAATTATGATAAGGGAAATAACAAGGAAAGAGAATACAACCGCTCGCCACCCGCCGACCGAAACCCAGCCCAACACGAGCAGTGATCTAACCCTTCCAGGTGACTGCCCCCAGTTTATATACTGAGCGTGATGTGCTGTGGTACGGAGTACCTCTTTGGTTTAGTTTGG
This sequence comes from Psittacus erithacus, assembly GCA_009867235.2. Classification (NCBI taxonomy): domain Eukaryota; kingdom Metazoa; phylum Chordata; class Aves; order Psittaciformes; family Psittacidae; genus Psittacus; species Psittacus erithacus. Next base: position 37,095 of record WYDI02028546.1, read on the forward strand.
GTCAGGTGTCCTGTCTCTGCTTCCTCCTGGCTTCCCCTCCTCCCTGGCAGAGCATGAGAGTCAGAAAGTCCTTGGTCAGAGTAAACATTACTGAGCAGCAACTAAAACCACTGGTGTTATCAGCACTATTCCCAGGCTGAAAGTCAAAACCACAGCACTGCACCAGCTACTAAGACTGAGAAAAATGACAGTTACTGCTGAACCCAGGACACCTAAGGAACTACAGACCAGTTAGCCTCACCTCAATGCCCAGCAAGATCATGGAACAGATCCTCCTGGAAAATATGCTAAGGCACACAGAAAACAAGGGTATGACTGGTGACAGCTGCCATGGCTTCACTAAGGGCAAATTGTGCCTGAACAATTTGGTGGCCTTCTGTGAAAGGATGACAGAGTTGGTGGATAAAGGAAAAGTGACTGATGTCATCTATGTGGACTTGTGCAAGGCACTGTCCCACATGACATCCTTGTCCCTCAACAGGAGAGACATAAATTTGTTGAATGGACCACCTAGTAGATAAGGAATTGGCTGGATGCTCACAAACAGAGGTGTGGTCAATGGTTCAGCGTCCAGCTGGAGACCAGTAATGAGTGGTGACTATCAGGGATCAGTGTTGGGGCCAGTCTTGTTCAGCGTCTTTGTTGGTGAGATGGACAGTGGGATTGGGTGTACCTCAGCAAATATATCAATGACATCAAGCTCTGTGGTGTGGTTGATATGCTGGAGGGAAGGGATATCATCCAAAAGGATCGGGGGGACAGAACAGGGGGTGATGGCTTTAAACTGGAAGAGGGTAGATTTAAATTAGTTATTAGGAGGCAGTTGTTTTCTGTGAGGGTACTGAGGCCCTGGCACAGGTTGCCCAGAGAAGCTGTGGCTGCCCCATCCCTGGCAGTGTTGAAGGCCAGGTTGGATAGGGCTTGGAGCAACGTGGTCTAGTGGAAGGTGTCCCTGCCTGTGACAAGGGGGCTGGAACAAGGTGATCGGAACAAGGTGATCTTTATGGTCCCTTCCAACCCAAAACATACTATTATTCTTGATTCCATGACCCTGGCTTTCTTTCAGTCCTCAGAAACCTCCCCTATGTACTGTGACTTTTCTAAGATAACTGAGAATGGTCTTGCAATGACATCATCACCAGTTTGTGTAAGTGTTCCTCCCTCAAGGGTATGCTTTCCTTTCTCCAGACTTAATAGTGGTCTTGGGAACTTGGGATGTCTGAAGTTCAGTTTTACCGCTAAAAACTCTTGTGAAGAACCATTGAGTACCTCAGCATTTTCTGTGCCCTTTGTGTCCAATTTCCCTGCCCCATTTAGCAGCAGGATCACGTTTCCCTGGAGTCTTTCTTTACTGCTTGTATACCTTTTGGTATACTGTAGGTTTTAATTTTGCTTTTCATATTTCTCACCAGATTTAACCCCAGGTGGGTTTTGGCTTTCCTAACCCTATCTGTGTTTGCTAAAGTAGTTTTTCTATGTTCTTCCATGTTTCCACCTCTTGTATGCTTCCTTTCTGCATTCGACTTTTCTCAGGAGCTCCTTTTTCATGTATGGATACATCCTTCCATCTTTGCTTTGTTTCTGTTATGTGATGATGGACCATCCTTGAAAATCAACCAGCTTCGTGGACTCTCCTTCTCATCAGGGCTGTATCCCATTGAATTCTTCCAAACAAAACCCTGAATTTATCTGGAAATGTGGAAACTTTCTTTTATGCTTTTATGTGGCTCATTTTCATACTGTTGTTGAATAAATTTTTGCATATCAGTTTTGTGTAGGTTGCATCATGAATGTGACATGGGATTCAGCTCAGGGAGAAGTGGGCTGGGGATTATTTTCCCTAGTATCTGTTCATCCAGGCGTCTTTTTGTTTAATGTCTAAAGCTGTCCCAAACAGTTCAAAATAGGAATTAGTTGCCTTGGGGGCTTATTACTCCTACTAGCAGTTAGTGTTTTCTACATGGGATCTTTCCAGATTCTCTTCTGGTATAATGATGTCATTACTCTCCCTCTTCACTGTTGTATTTTTTTGGGAAATTAAAAACATCTGTTGCATCCAGGCAGGAATCCAGACACATTTTTCTACAATCCAGCACCTGCAAATCCTCTATGTAATGGCAGTAGCTAATAGGTGGGTCTTAGTTTGCAAGGTTTGAAAACTCTTGGTGCTAGCCAACATGTCAAATGTAAATTTCTTGAAAATTCTACTTTGAATGATGGCATATTTGTTACGATTTTCTTCAGTACTTCAGTTTTCTATAAATATATAATTTTTCTCTAGAAAAAAAAAATATTTTATTTCTGCTGCATTCTTATGATGGCTTTACTCAATGACTAAGTAAAGTGTTGGTACTTCAAAATGAAAAGTTTTGAAGGGTGGTGAAGGTATGCTGTGTATTATTTTTCACAGGAAAGACTCAAGCCACTGGTGTCAGCTGCAACTGTGCATGTCTTGCTTGTGTGTAAGTTAAATACGTTAATTAAATCTGAGTCTTCCTCTTCATTCCTGCCTATTCTGCTTCTGTGCTTCCAGAATGTATTTTTCGTACTATCAGAGCTCCTTCAGAGCCAGAAACACAGCAAGTGGTATACTATAGACTTAATTGCACTTCCCATCCTTGTGTCAGTAAGGAAATTAAAAAACCACATTTGAAAATCCAGCCAGGTGTCAAAAGGAGTGTTGTATTCATGCTGAAGTAAAGCTGCTCACTTGAGAGGCAGCTAGCTGATAGCTGCGTTCTTAGTTCTTGTTAAAAATAGTAAGAAAGTTCAGACTGTAAAGAGAGCACTTAAGCTGGAATAGGCTGCACTCTTACCGCAGTAGCAGTAGTGGGATTTAGTAGTCATACTCTGTATCAGAATACGTAGAGAAATGCTTTCATCTTTTCAGGCCATTCCGGGAATTGACTGTTGCTTGGAAGATTTGCTTTGCCTGCCAAGGCAGAGACTTTTATTTGAGCTGGATATAGCAGGTACCAAAAAAGGGGAAAGAATTTATTTGTTCTTATAAGAGATCAAAGAATTTTCTTTCCCTTGTAGCCTAAGCAGACAATGGAGGTGGGAGTCAGTCTGAGCAAGCCCAGCTGAAGAAATCCAGAGAGCCTAAGACAAGCCTTCTTCAGCTTGAGTGAAAGTTGAGTTCTATAGAGACAGTAGCATAGGACTGTAATTATTCATGTCTAGGTTATAATGCTCAGAAAGAACTGAGACATCCAAGCAAAAACCTGTTTCTTTTTTTCCCCTCCTGTATGCAGACCTAGCAGAAAGCATTAGCAAATGAGAATTTAAATATGGTTATCTCACTAGTATTGGGAAGAACAAGTTGACACCATATGCTTACCTTCCTTTGCCCTTTTCGCTATTCCAAATATACTGACTCCTAGGCTCAGGCTGAAAAGACTGAAACTGTAGGGATTTGTTTGCCATCTTGTTTTGTATTGTTTGGATCTGTAGCCAGGCCAGGCTTCTCACCACACAAGACATCTGGGGTTTGTTTTTTGGTTTTGTGGGTGGTTTTTTTTTTTTGTTGGTTTGGTTTTGAAGGTTTTTTAATCAACAAGTTCCTCGTATGCTCAGGCAGGGTTAGGGCCCAGAATTTAAGACCTTTGTCATTGTAAAGCTGAAAAAGTAGATTTGGGAACATCAATAGAATTAACCTTGAATGGAAATACAGAGATACGTATGTATGCACACATATAGAATCATAGAATCAACTAGGTTGATCTTTAGGATCATTAAGTCCAGCCACTAAGGGCCTCGGCTACACAGTTTGTGAACACTTCCAGAGACGATGACTCCATCATTCCCTGGGCAGCCTGTTCCAATGCCTGACCATCTTTGTTAAGAAATTTTTCCCAATACCCAATCTAAACCTCCCCTGGTGCAGCTTGAGGCCGTTACCTCTTGCCCTATTGCTTGTTACTGGGGAGAAGAGACCAACCCCACCTCACCACAGCCTCCTGTCAGGTAGTTGCACAGATCAGTCAGGTCACCCCTGAGCCTTATCTTCTCCAGATTAAACCCCCTGCAGGTCTCTCCGACATTCCACATCACACTTGTGCTCCACACACTTCGCCAGCTTTGCTGCTCTCCTCTGGACCTGCTCCAGCACCTCAATGTCTCTCTTGTAATGAGGGACCCAGAACTGAACGCAGGATTCAAGGTGCAGCCTCACCCGTTCCCAGTACAGAGGGATGATCACTGCTCTGGCCACACTAGTGCTGATACAGGCTAAGATGCTGTTGGCTGTCTTGGCTGATTGTGCACAAGCTGGCTCATGTTCAGCTTCATCAGTCAGCACCCCCACTTCTGTTTCGGCTGAGCAGCTTTTCAGCCACCTTGCTCCAAGCCTGTAGCATTGCATGGGGTTGTTTTGACCCAAGTGCAGGACCCAGGGCTTCACCTTGTCGAACCTCATACCATTGGTTACAGCCCATTGATCCAGTCTGTGCAGATCCCCCTGCAGAGCCTCCCTACGCTCCAGCAGACCAACACTCATCCAACCTGGTGTCACCCACAAATTTACTGAGGGTGCGCTCAATCCCCTCATCCAAATCACTGAATATATTTAACAACACTGGTCTTGACACCAAGCCCTGAGGGACACCACTAGAGACCAGTCACCAACTTGATGTGACACCATTTACCACCCTTCTTTGGACTCAGCCATCCAGTCAGCTTCCAACCCAGTGAAGAATCCACATATGCAGGCCATGAGCAGCCAGTTTCTCCACTGCTGTAGGAGACAGTGTCAAATGCTTTACTTAAGTCCAAATAGACAATGTCCACAGCCTTTCCCTTATCAGCCAGGAGGGTCACCTTACTGTAGGAGATCAGGTTGGTTAAAGTAGGACCTGCCTTTCATGAACTCTTGCTGACTGGGCCTGCTCCCCCCATTTTCCTGCATGTGCTTTATCATTTTGCTTAGCATCAACTGCTCCATGACCTTCCCTTTCTCCATGACCAGAGCTCAGGCTGACAGGCCTGTAGTTTCTGGGGTCTTCCTGCCCTTTTTGTAGAGAGGTGCCACATTGGCCAACCTCCAATCATCTGGGACCTGCCAACTAGACCAGGGCTGCTGATAGATGCTGGAGATTGGCTTAACAAGCTCCTCTGTAGCTCCTTCACCACTCCTGGGTGTAACCCATCCAGCCTCATAGACTTGCGCGTGTCTTAACTGGAGCAGGAGGTCGCTAACCATTTCCTCTTGGATTTATAGGAACTTCAATCAGCTCCCCATCTCTGCCATCCAACTTGGGGAACTGAGTACCCTGAGGATGGTGGCTGTTAAAGACTGAGGCAAAGGCAGCATAAAGTACCTCAGCCTTTTCCTCATCCTCAGTCACTACATTTCCCCTTATATCTAGCAGAGGATGGCGATTCTCCTTGCCCCTCCTCTTGTTGTTAATACATGTGCAAAAGTACTTTTTATTATCTTTTATGGTAGTGGCCAGATTTAGTTTCATCTGTGCCTTCGCTTTTCTAACTTTCTCTCTACATAACCTAACAACATCCTTATACTTTTCATGGGGTGACTGTCCCTTTTTCCACAGGTGATAGATTCTCTCTGAATTAAAGCAATATCTTCCTGTTCAGCCCAGTTGGTTTCTTCCCCACCGGGTTGATTTTTGGCACATAGGGACCACCCACTCCTGTGCCTTAAGGATTTAATTCTTGGAGAATGTCCAGCCTTCCTGGACAGCTTTGTCTTTTAGTAATGTTTCTCAAGAAATTTTGCCAACCAGCATCCTAAAAGGCCCAAGTCAGCCCTCTGGAAGTCTAAGGTGGAGGTTTTGCTGACCTTCTTCCTGACTTCTCAGGATTGAAAATTCAGTCATTTTGTGATCACTTTGCTCAAGATGGTCTTCAGCCATCACATCGCTCATCAGTCCTTCTCTGTTTGTGAACAGCAAATCTATCCAGGCACCTCCCCTAGTTGGCTCACTAACCAGCTGGGTTAGGAAGTTATCTTCCACACCCTCCAAGAACCTCCTGGATTGTCTCTTCTCGGCTGTGTTGTGCTTCCAGCAGACATCTGATATGCTGAAGTCCCCCACAAGAATAAGAGGGGATCATGAAACTTCTCCCAATTGTTTGAAGAGCACTTCATCTGTAGCTTCATCCTGGCTAGGTGGTCTGCAACAGACTCCTGCCAGGATATCTTGGTTGGACTTCTCCCTGATCTTCACGCACAAGCATTCAGCCTTCTCACTCACAACACTGAGTCCAAGGCAGTTGATGCACTCCCTGACATAAAACACAGCCCCACTACCTCTCTTTCTTTGCCTATCCCTTCTGAAGAGCTTGTAGCCATCCATTGCAGCACTTCAATCATCCGAATCATTCCACCACCTTTCTGTGATGGCTATTATGTTATGATTTCCCTGCTGCACAATGGCTTCCAGCTACTGCCTTTTGTTGCCCATGCTGTGGGCATTGGCATAGATGCCTTTGAGTTGTCCTGTGGATCTGGGCTCCAACAGTAGCATGCTACCCCATGTCTCATGTCTAGCAAGCCTGGTGTTATTGCCTTCCCCTTCAAACTGAGTTTAAAGCCCTCTCTATAAGCCCTGCTAGCTCCTGGACTAGGATCCTTTTACCTCTTTGGGACAAGTGTACCGCACCTGCTGCCAGCAGGCCCAGTGCTATGTAGACTGACCCATGGTCAAAACCCCAGAAATTCTGGTGCTGACACCAGTCATGGGGACAGGAATTAATTAATGAGATTTTTCTGGTGTCACCACTGTCATTGATTGTGTCTGGCAGGAGGGACAAGAATACCACTCGAGGTCCCTGTCCTGGATTCAGTTGTAACAGCCGTTTTTCTCCTTCTTAGTAGTGGTGCAGTGCTGAACCCTGAACCAGTTACCAAGGCCCGGAATCCCTTCTTGAGCCCCTAAGGCTTCTTGAAGAGATTTCCTCATCACCTACCTGGAAGACTAATAAAGGACAGTAGTCGCAGAGCCGTAGCAGACAAGTGAGTTTCTTGGTGAAGTCCCTTACCCTGGTCACAGGGAAGCAGCAGACTTCCCTGTGAGCCTGGTCAGACCGATATATGGGGCCCTCTGCCCCTCTTAGGGTAGAGCCACCTATCACAACTATTCTTTTTTCTAGTAGAGCTAGTCACTATATGAGGTGCTCTCTGACTCTTCTGTGGAAGAACTTGTGCACACAAGATATAAACGTGTTTAAGATACCACTGTTTTGGCACTGTTGGAGGATAGTTCTCTTTTTAATTCCTAACTCACTTTTTAATGCAGGTAAGGGTTTAGTGCATGCAGTTGAGAATTGTAAGCTTCTCAGTGCACATTTGCCTAGGATCTGCCACAATGGATGGGTAAACCTACAAGTAAAGTTTGCGATACATAGTCAAGTTATAGGCATATAAATTAAACCACTGGAACTGCCCATATTTTTGGCATATAAAACTTAGGAACTAACATGATTAAAGTAGTCCATAAAGAAGAGCTTCAGTATAGGCCATGTGCTTAGACTCTAAGATGTGCGCTAAGGTTTTGGCACAGGGGAGATGTTCTTGAAGGCAGTATATTGGTTTCAGAGGACCACAGTTAATGCTTCTAATACCCAACAAACCAAAGCACATAAAACATATCAATAAAGTCCTTTTGTGTGATTAGAGTTGAGTTATGAAATGGACATGCCTTCTTCCACTCTCCCATGCTTTTTAGTTTATTTTATAAAAACTGTGGGAACAGAGGATAAAAAGTGGCCATGAATTCAGGCAGGTGCACAACTACACAGCTTCATCCCTTTTAATCATATCTGTGTGCTGCATAGGCAGCCTTAACCAGCAACCCACACGTTCTGACCAGATAACAGCTAACCAATGTAATCCCCCATGCTGACAACCCTTACTCCCGCCTAGTCCTGCGAAATTCCACCAAACCCAGGACAGTGGAGAAAAATATTTGGGGCTTTTAAGGCAGCTTCCTATTTACATATATGAAAGAATTTTTTGATTGCATAGGCATACAACTTTGCTCCTAATTTCAATTTTATCACCATTTGTTTTCGAGCTCAGGCAGAAAGAAACTAGGGTATTTTTAGTTATGCATTTTAGCTTTTGGCCAAAGAAGAGACTTTCAGACAGTCACTGAGATCTGTACACTTGGAAGATTACAAATCCGCCTTGCAGCTATGGCACAGAGGTGTATCTGCAATCCTAACAGGTTTAGAGCAAATTTCCTCATGCCAAATCAGAGATTAAAATCAGCAGTTCAAATCAGTCCAACCAGTTATTTTTACAGCCACATGTTTGTCATCTGGAGCAACATGTTTAAGCAAGAATGGGATAATTTATTCAGCAACAAAAATATTATGTCTTTGTTTAATACAAAATAGTTCAACATGGGAGACAAAGAAAGGGGGGTTTCTTAAAACTTCTTTTGTTTTTCTCGGTGGCCACTTTTGAAAGATTCTGAGCATTTTCCTTTTCCATTGACTGCAAAGTATTTATTCAACAGGATACTTGCTTTGTATTAGTTACAGGTCTTAGCCTCCAACAGAATTATTAAAACAACTTAAGAAAATCTGGAATCATATTTTTAGAAAAGTTAGCTCAAAAAGCTATTCATAATAAATGAATAAATACATTACGGTCTTGCTGGAGATCATTGGCAAGAATAAACTTAAATTCGGTAGCCAGCCAGTTCCACCTGTATTTAAAATTTAAAGCTGACTCTTAATCTTCCCTGTTAGTAGTTCAGGATGGTCTCTGAAGGGGCTGTAGTTATTAATGCCTGCCTGCAATGTTTTCCTTCAATCCACACAAATGCATCTTGGCCTGTGTGGTAGATCTTTAACCTGTCAGTGCCATTTTAAGAAAGAGGAGTAGCCTGGGAAAAAGAAAGGAAAAAAAGAATCCTTCCCTAACTTAGGTTACTTCTGTTCTGCAGCGTAATACAGAGCTGTTAACTCCAGCTTACATGAGCAACCCCACCACAAGCTAGTGTATCTTGCTGGCGTGCTGCCTCAGTTCACCTGTATCAGTTAAACTATATGGAGTTTAATACTGCCATGGCTGGACTACCTTGTTACTGTATTAATATGCTTCTTTCCTATTTTCTGTAGATAAACAGGGCACAATGAATGCAGCAGTCCCGAGTGCCCGTGTGTGCTGTGGTAAAAGATGCGCCAAAGAGTAGGTGTATGGTAAGAGTATCAAGTTCTTATGTTTTGTGTCAGTCAGTAGGGAGTGTCTCCTGTTGCTCAACAGTTAATTACTGTTGCTATCGCCTCCTACACTGTTCCCTAACACCTCAGGAAACCAGCTGATTACGTTTCTCAGGCTAGCAAACATGAAGAAAAAAAAAAAAAAAGGTTTGGGACTTCATAAAATAGTGTATTTGAATGAAGCTCTTTTTCTTTTGCCCATCACTAGATCTTCTAGGTGCAAATATATGTCCCAGGGACTATTTCTGTACACCAGTCATGCATTACAGCCTATGTGAGTTGAAGCATCCTGTGTATCCAAGTGGTTCAATGCTGTTCTATGGTTTTGCACTGCCACTAATTCAACAGGTGCCTTATATTGAGCAGTTCTTCTGCACATCTGCTGTGGGAAACGGTCACGTTTCACACTTGCTTGGAGTATATTGCATGTTCTCAGTGCAGTGCATAAATTGTTTCCCAAGGAAAAAAAAATGCATCTCCAGAGTTGCATGGAACTTTGCCATCTGAATGCTATTCATTGTTGTTTACAAAGTTTCCAGAATATGTAATTGTTTTGCAGGCAGCTAACACACCTAAGGGCCTAAATGAAAGTTTGAAACAGCTGCTTCATCCTGTTCTGCCACTATTGGTAACTATTCAGGTTTAGGTTTACCAATGAAGTATATCAAAGTAATTTAAATACAACACAGTGATGGGCTACTATATCAAATGTAAATACCTGTGAGACATGCAGAACTGTGGTGTATAAGAGCTATACTGCTACTTTTCAGAACTCCCGTGTTGTATTATGAGTGTCAGTACTTCAGGAGGCTTGCTCATTGTGCCTTAAACATGTGTAAGGTCTCACTAGTATATCTCATATCAGGAGGAAGGCTTATTATATATTCCAGTGGCTTGAAAACTATGCCAGCAAAGTTTTTTTCCCTGCCAGAGAGAGAAGAAATGCAAGTCAAGTGGTGGAAAATCATTCAGTAGTTCACAAGGCTACTCAAGCATTAAGCTGTACAGGCACAAGAACTATGAAGATAGTGTATTGTAGTTTAACTGCAGCCAGCAACTAAGCATGGTGCAGCCACTCACTCCTCTGGCAGGCTGAGGGAAAAGAACTGTAAGGATAAAAGTGAGAGAACTCATGGGGTGAGATAAGAATAGTTTAATAATTGAAACAATAATAACAAAAATTCAATGAAAAGGAAAATAAAAGGAAATAAAACCCAAGAAAGACAAGTGATGCAAATGAAAACAATTGCTTACCACCAACAGAGTGATACCCAGCCACTCCCCAAGCAGTGGCCCCCCTGCTTACCTTCCTCCTGGTTTTATTGATGAGCATGATGCCGTACAGTCATAGAATCATAGAATAGTTACAGTTGGAAAGTGCCTTAAGATCATCTAGTTCCAACCCCCCTGCCATGGACAGGGACACTTCACACTAAACCATGCCACCCAAGGCTCTGCCCAACCTGGCTTCGAACACAGCCAAGGATGGAGCATTCACAACTTCCCTGGGCAGCCCATTCCAGTGCCTCACCACCCAAACAGTAAAGAACTTCTTCCTTATGTCTAACCTGAACTTCCCCTGTTTAAGTTTTAACCCATTATCCCTTGTCCTGTCACTACAGTCCCTAATGAAGAGTCCCTCCCCAGCATCCTTATAGGGCCCCTTCAGATGCCGGAAGGCTGCTATGAGGTTTCCACGCAGCCTTCTCTTCTCCAGGCTGAGTAGCCCAAGCTTTCTCAGCCTGTCTTCACACGAGAGGTGCTCCAGTCCCCTGATCATCCTCGTAATCCATATAGTATGGAATATTCCTGTGGTCAGTTGGGATTGGCTGTCCCTGTTATGTCCCCTCCCAACTTCTTGTGTACCCCCAGCCCACTCGCTGGTGGAGTAGTGTGAGAAGCAGAAAAGGCCTTGGCTATGTATAAGCACTGCTCTGCAGTAGTAAAAGCATCCTGGAATTATCCGTACAGTTTCCAGTGCAACTCCAAAGCATAGCCCCATACCAGCTACTATGAAGAAAATTAACTCAACCCCAGCCAAAATCAGCACATGGAGAAAAGAAATGAAGGAGCCATTCTAGTTGATAGAATGTAAGGTAGAGCCCAGCTTGTTCCCCAGGACACACAGAGTGTGCATGTTTGGCAATACTCCATGCCGCAGTGGTACATCATCAAAGCCAGTGCTCACTTCTGTGGTGTCCTAATCTCCTGAAACCTGAGCTGAAGGTCTTGCTCCACCTGGGCCAGTATGCAGGAGTTGAAAGGGCTATGGCTTTCACACTGCTCCTTCTTCCACACACAGTTCTCCAAGCCAGGACTTTATCCTAGCCTGTCCCTACACTGAACTCCTCAATCTTTTGCCCATTCAATATTATTCATCAAGATCTTCTGCTTAAAATTGGTAGTTCTGTTTGCTTTTGAAATATCACCCAACCTCTCTAGGCAGACCTCAGGCCTGTCCTCCCTTTCCCATTTCCATTCACTGACATAGCTACGTACCTAGGTGCATACTTTAGTTTGCCAGTTCAGGGAGTGTTTTGAGCAGAAGAACATGAGACTTTGATCTGAGAGCCATTTGGTTACGTTAGAGCAGGTCTGTACCCACAGAATAAGGAAATGGAGGGGAGGCTTCATTAGCTTTTCCATAACCCTAGGTTAACATACACATGCAGTTTCTGGAATAACATCAGCTGCTTGTTAGCTCACTTGGACCTGGTGCAATACTGTTTTTATGAAGAAGCAACTTACTAGTTCCCACACTTACAGCATTTGTTCATTAAAGTTGGTAGAAAATAGCTGTCTTGAAAACCTGGCATTTAAATGTTACTTTAATTTTATAATTGACCTGTGTTCATCACTATTTTCCCCTAATTTCAGCTCATTATTTGTAGGGACTGGAAGATTGCAACTTGTCCCAGGAAGAAGCATCTCTAGGATGCTTCAGGTTGGTCCTTGTAAAATCTTAACATGCAGCCGGTTGATTTAGCTGCTTTGGTCAGTGTCTACCTCCCTCCAAAGAGAACCATCACCAGCCTTTCTGCAGAGAGTGGCAGGCAGTGCTCTCTCACTCTTAGATAGAAACACATCTGTGACTCCAGTGTTCTCTTTATGACTGCACTGCTTCTCTGCAGCACACCTGCACCACCTGAATATACCTGAACATGCCCTCTGAGACTGCTTTTGTGACTCTGACAGGTTATGGAGGTAACTGCAGACCTGCACAGTGCATCCTTTCATAAAAGAAAGCTGTTGGATGTCCATATTTCTATGTATAGAAGTATGATAATGGAAAATGTCCTTAATGTCTCTTGCAAATATTTCTAGAAAAACAAATACATAAATGAAGAAATTTTTTTTTGTTCTTTGTTTGGGTGTTAGCATTTTCTGTTGGTTTTTATTTTGGTTTTGTCATTTGGTTTTTTTCTTATTTTCAAAAGCCTAATTTAAAATACCTGGTCTGTGCTAGTACTATAGGTATGAGAGACCACAGAAGAAGTGTAATTAACTGTGAAATGCAATACAGATTAGTTTGATTTATTGGTAATTAGCTTATGGGATTTCTCTTTCTCAGAAAAGATTCTTCTCAGAATCATCCCAAAGGTCTTACATTGCCAGTGAGAAAGCTTAGTTTCAAAACCAGCTTGATGACGTATGTGTCTTAGCTGTGACAACACAGTATGAACTACAAATACTCCTTTATCATGCTGCAAGATTAAAAATTTCTTGAAGTTCCCAGCCTACTCTTTTTACATCTTATCTAAAAATTACTCTAAATCAGCAAGTTCTTACACTTAATCAGTTGGTTTCTTCTGAGTTTATTGAAACCCTTATTAGGAAAGTGGCAGTACTTTTTTTAACCCATTTGAAACGTATCTTGCCTGTAGCTCCTTTTCTGAGTCCTTGAAAACCATGTCTGCCACAAGGCTGTTTTTCATGGTTTGCCTCTCCTTGAACATGAGTTGGTATCTTTGGATTCAAGGTAATTTAGTAATCTGTAGCCTCTACCAAGCACAAGTGACATTACTGTCATGGCGAGAACGGGGACAAAAATAGCCTGATTTGTCTGAAATCAGACAGGAACCTCAATCAGGGAAAGCTGTAATGTATTCACAGAAATGGTGTTGAATACCCCTTTGCCTTGTGCTTATCCATTTAGAATCACAGAATCAACTAGGCTGGAATAAAACCTTAAAGGTCATCAAGTCCAACCACTACCCCATAGGGATGACCAAGACCACCACTAACCCATGTCAGTGAGGGCCTCATCTACATGGTTTATGAGCACTTCCAGGGATGGTGACTCCACCACTGCCCTGGGCAGCCTGTTCCAATGCCTGACCACCCTCTCTGGGGAAGGGATTGTAAGTAATATCCAGTCTAAAACTCCCCTGATGCCGCTTGAGGCTGTTACTTCTTGTCCTATTGCTTGTTACTGGGGAGAAGAGGCCGACCCCACCTCGCTACAACCTCCTGTCAGGCGGTTGTAGAGAGCAGTAAAGTCTCCCCTCAGCCTTCTCCAGACTAAATTCCCCCAGGTCTCTCAGCCGTTCCTCATCACACTTGAGCTCCAGACCCTTCACTAACTTCTTTAGCCTTCTCTGGACCCGCTTCAGGACCTCGATGTCTCTCTCATAGTAAGGAGCTCAGAACTGAGCACAGGATTCGAGATGCAGCTTCACCAGCACCCAGTACAGGGGGATGATCACTGCCCTGGCCCTGCTGGCCACACTATTGCTGATACAGGCCAGGATGCTCTTGGCCTTCTTGGCTGCCTGGGCACAAGCTGGATCATGTTCAGCTCCATCAATCAGCACCCTCAGGTTCTTTTCCACTGAGCAGCTTTCCAGCCACCTTGCCCCAAGCCTGTAGCATTGCATGGGGTTGTTGTGACTCAAGAGCAGGGCCTGGCACTTTGCCATGTTGAACCTCATACCATTGTCCACAGCACAACTGTGACAGATCCAGCACACCTGTGCAAATCCCTCTGCAGAGCCTCCCTATCCTTCAGCTGATCAACAGTTTTTTCTTGATACATGTTAGAATGATTTTTCAGTCATGAGGCATTGCTCTGTAAAAGGAACTTATTTTTCCAGACATTTTTATGCACCCAGCTCATGGATAAGGCTGTGATTATGGCATAATGTTGTGGCCTAGGTACAACAGACTCCACAACCCTCAAACATCTGAAAAGATTACTACTTCCTTTGGCTTTGTCTGTGTGAGTTCCTATAGAGTAAAACATTTGCTCCCATCTCTGTCCATAACACATACAGACAAAATCAGACTTATGAAAGATTTAGCTATAAATTTTGTATAAAAAAACAGTTGACAGAGAGCATCTGAATTAGAATTATCAGCTATGAAAAGCTGTAAAATGTTGTTGCTCCAAAACAGCCACTGTCTGTAATATTATGGAATGTGCCTGGAGTGTTCATTCAAATGTTATCTACATTACACAACAAGCCTTTAAATCTTCATATTTACACATTTTAAAACTGGAGATTATATTCACAATGTTAGTGAGGTCGGCTCTTTTTTTCACATATTTTCTGGAAATGGAACCGGGTAAAATGGAAAGTCTGGCGATGCAAGTTTATGATTTTTGGGAATAGTCTGGCCAAGTGTTGTGGCTTTGATTGTCTCATTGCATCAAGTAGACTTCTTTGGCTGACTGCGATGCACATTTTGCAGCTGACTTAATTCCCCTTCCTGATATAGATTGAGCTGCAATCAACCTGCATTTAAGCCCTACACTTTGAGGAAGTGTGTCACTATCAGTTTTCATTTCAGAAGCACAGTGTTTATGTAATAAACTGTATTATAGACTGTGTGTGCATATGCATTGTAAGTATATTTATATATACAATATTTGATACCTGTGATTATGTATATAATGTGTATGTACTATATACATATTATACATAAACTTTATATACATATAATACAGAATGTAGTATATATGTATGTCAATTATTTGTATCATAAATATATGATAGCATGACACTACCTCTGTTAAACATCCCCTTAAGGATATTTAACATACGCTTATGATTATTGCTTCTGCTTTTGCAATAGCCATTTTTCTTTTGGAGCACCTTTGTTCACTCCTGCCTAGCATCAATCTCAGCTGCATAAATAGTAAAACTTTTTCATGGTAAGGACCTAATGACTTTAATACTGTCACTTAAAATAAGTGGGTTCCTGAGGAAAGTTCTCTATCTGAATAGCTTTGTCACGGTTGTGAGAATTTATTGAATTTCACCATTGTTCAAATGGCAAAACTGGAGCTCAACATGTAGGTAAACATATAACTGTTGAAACAGAGCTGACTTCACAGTACTGCAGTGGCTTGTGGTAGGTTTATGGTGCCATGAAACCATGCAAATCCAGCAACAGGTACTCACTTCTGCACAGTTACCTGCAGCGTACTTCCACAGAGGGGAGAAAACCTCCTTGCACATGTCAGGTCATCCTTAGATGAGCAGGACTGTCAAGTTCCCTTCTGGTGCCTCAGCAAAAGTGATGATACATGTATGAGGAGGAATTTCTCTGCCATTTGGAAACTGCTCTTGAAAGGTCACCACCACCATTACACAAGGACCCATGCCTGGCTCTCTGTAACAGACCTTGGTAGTGAAAAGTTTAGAATGCCTCAAAGGATGCTGTTCTGGCTCAGAGGATTAGGTAGTAAAAACAATTCTTTTCTGCAGTTAACAGTAAGCAAAATCTGAAAGTAACTCCAGCTGGAAAATGAGAAGGATCATGACAGCCCTTCTGTCTCCAGTCCAGCTGCCAAATACAGCAACACACTGTGCTGTTACAGAAGTGAGATGTGGGCCACTTGCAACAGAGCCTGCCTGGGACAGATTCGTCAGTTGTGACTCAACCCCTACAGGTGCACAGGCAAACCAGATGTTCTCCAGGAAAGCAAAGCTGGCAAACAAGATTTGGGTAGTGTTTGCGTCTCTTGAAGGCTGATGTGCAGATACCTATTGCTGTTCTTTCGGTGACTGTCTTGCTTGGTTAGGACTGTTTCAGCAAAAGCTCCCAGCACAGTTGGTGCACGAGGGGGTGGTTCCTGAGATTCTCCTGGTGATCAGCCCTTCAGGCTTCAGATACAGTCCTAGAGGGTACTCATCTCTAAGAGTCTCTTAAAGCACAAATCTTTCCAATAGCATGGCAATCCAGACATCCTTTAGTCAGTAGAGAAATAGCGTCTGAGCTATGTGGATTCCAGTAAGGCAACAAAAGCAACAAGCATGGTTCTCCATCCAGCATGGACCGGAGTTAAGTCTTTATCATCTTGTAAAATCTGGAGAGCTCTCTCCAGTGTCTACATTCATTTCCCTCTTGTCATGTTCTTGGAATGGTGAATGTAGGGATCTTGAAGGATTACTTACAATAAATCTCATGTGCGGATTTCATGCGCTAAGCTCCGAAAAAAACTGAGTTGCTGCCAGCTGTCTGTTTTTACAATTTACATCTCTGACTTCCTGTGTGACCCTGCTTTCTTTGTGCATGTAGGGCACAGCCGCCTCTCCTTCATGCTGCCTTTCCCCTCCTGCTTGTTAATCATTTACTTGCCATGAGCTGGTCAACCATTATTTCTGTCCTCTCCCAACAACCCAGGCTTGTTTGATGATTCAAATTACCTTTGCTTCTGAAGCACATGGAAGGTGAGGCGACTTACTCTCTTTTATGGGGCTCCAAAGAGAGCAGAAATGTTGTTGTTAACACTGCTGGCATCAAATGTGTTAGAGCTGTTAGCTTGCATCTGGTAATTGTTATCTTCTTCCATTAATGACAACAGCCTTGCATTTTGATGTCTGCAGGTAACCTACTTAGTTTTTGTTGTTATGCTCCCAAGTGTCCCATTTTGTCTCAACCCAGGCAGCCCTATCAGGCATGGCAAAATACATTTTACAACACATGAGGAATATTAGTTGCTTGCTCAGCCACATAACTGCATCCCTTTGAACAAGTCAGGACGTACTAGCCTTAAGGTTCCCAAGAGCTCCATCTGAGCAAGGACGTACTGGTTCTTAAGATCTGTTAGTAGTTTTTCTTGGCTGATGCCTTAGAAAAAATGGTTTTGAACCAAGAAATCAAAGAAAAGGCTCCTACTTCTGAAAGTTAAGGGGGTCGGAAAATGTTTTAATTTTGTTTTGTGATATTCACACTCCTAGGTGAGACATACAGTATTGCTCAATGGATTATCGTATTTCTACGTATCCCTTTTGACCAAACCCAGTGATCTTATTAAGATGTTCTTTCAAAAGCGCCAGGATTTCTTCACCTGCCATAATCCCAGCAATTCCAATAGGAACATGAAGCAAATCCAGACTGTAATGGTCCTCCTCCCAGTCTCCAGCCTAATCAATCACTCACTGATGTGGAGTTTCTGCACAATCCCTGTTACAAGTGCTGTGTTTATCCATCCCCATGCCACCACCTGTTTGTCGGCCTTGTAGTATTTCCACACTCATAACAAGCTTTCTATGCCTGTTCTGCCTCTTGTGATCTTCAAATTTGGGTTTGAGCTTCTCTGCGTCCTCCAACTCAGAGGCCCTTTCTGTGCCTGCATGTTGGCTATGTATTCCTCTCACAGCATCAGCTTACGGTCCCTTTGTCTTGTGCTTTTCTGCACATCATAAAAGGAGTTTGCCTCTTCAGATTGCCTTCATGCCCACTTCCTGCCCCTTAGGTTTTTTCTTTTGACTCAAAACTACTACCTCTATCCTAAATATCTGGGAAAGCTGTTACTTCTAACTTCTTGTGGACTAACGAGACAAAGTAAAACACAGTACTTATTTACACTCTAGGAAGCTGCCAACACCTTTCTGTGCTCCCCATACTTCTCTGGACCGGGGTCGCTGGGGGGTGTTATCTTCATCCTCAACAGCTTCTAAGAGAGGGGTACCGTAGTCGTTCTGGGGCACGCTCCAAATCACAGAGCTAAAGCTGACCGCCCGTGCTTTCACTTTTCGAAACAGTTACTACGTCTCCCCGGCGCTGCCGTGGCTCACTCCCGGCGGCCGCCGATCCCGGACTGCCCCGCTCTGCCCGTCGCGCTGAAAGAAGAGTCCAGGGGCAGTCGGAGCTCAACAGGCGGGTCTCGGCCGGCCAGAGGCTCCCGATGCCCATCGGCTCGGCTCGGCTCGGCTCTGCTCGGAGCGGGCGGCAGCGCCAGGGCCGGTGACTCAGGGCCGCGGGCCCGGGGAGTTGGCGCGCGGCGAGGGGCGGGGCCGCCGGTGGGGGAGGGCGGGGCGGCTCCCGCCCCCGCCGCGCGCTCTCCCTCCGCGCGCGCCGTCCCGCCGCGCAGTTGCTGCCTGGCGGCTGCGGGGACAGGTGGGGTTTTGCCGCGCTGCGTGCGGGATTGAGCGAGCGGGCGCGAGCTAGCGGGCGCGTGCTCCTGACAGGAGCGGGGTGCGCGCCGGGCAGCGGCGGTGCGGCGCGGAGCGGTGCGGTGCGGGAAGGAAGGGAGCCGCGGCATCTTGCCGCGGGGCTTGCCCCGTGCTTGGTCGTGCAGGGCTGGGCGCGATGGGATTAGGGTTGGGGTTGGGCCCTGGGGTGCTTCCTGCACACTTTACCCCCTGAGCTGCTTAGTTGCGATTGCGTCCTTCGCGCCTCTTCCGCGTGCACCCGGCTGTGCCTCTTCTCTCCCCGCCTTCGTCCACCGGGTCTGCTCGCATCCCTTCTCCCTGTCCCTGCTGCGCCTTACCCCCAGGCCCTCGAGCTGTGTCCCGCCATGCCTATTCCCCAGCCTTCCTGCCGTGCTTGGCCCCCAAGGTTTCTGTTTGCACTTCCCACTCCACGGTTGCTGTTCCCCTAGGCGCCTTGGCTGTGTCCCGCACCCATTGGTGCCCGTCCCTCCAGACCCTCTAGTTATGTCCCACATGCACTGAGCTTATCTTCCAGTGTAGAAGAGCAAGTTGCACCAAGGATGAAGTGTGGGGATGGCCTCCAGCTTGCGCAGGAGGCTGTGCCAGGGATTTTATTCTTGTAAAATACCTCCCCTTACAACCCTCACCTGCCATAGAGAAGAGTGGTCCCAGGGACCAAGAAGTTGAGGGGCAAAAAGTTGGAGGCAGCCAGGGGAGAGGTGTGGTCCACACTCTTCAGATGGTGGTATTAAAATGTGCTGCTGGAGGGACCATGTCTAGTCAGGGGTTGTCTGGCCGGTTCAGAGGGTGACTGGCTTGCTGCCTCTTTCCTCCTTGCAGACAGCTATCCTCTGCTGCCATGCACGCTGAGTCCGTCCTTCGGGAATGGCAACCGAAGTAGCGCCATGAGCTGAAGGGGCAGGTGGGTGCTAGCTCCTGTGGCTGGCACAGCTCTGTTGGGCCAATCTTTTGGGCTTGCCCTCTGCAGCCCTTGGTGTCACGTATGTTGTTTGAGCATTGGGAGTATGTTGTTACTTGATTTGTAGGTATGTTTTAAGTACATTTATATTTCGGTTGAGTTTTGGGTGTCTCTGCACAAAAAATTGTGTGATGCTTGAAAAGGCATAGTGAGGCTGCAGACCAACTTTTACTGACTTCTTTGCTTGCTTGCATAAGAAATCAAGATAAGTTAATGAAAGCTGTTTGGGCAAACCATAAACCTTACTCCACTGAAACTCAGTCCTTCCCAGATGTGTGTATAGGTCTGCACTGAACGTTGCCCTGTGGGAGAAGTTTGAACGAGTTTTTCTGGTTGTGGGGAGCAGCCTGGGAACAGTGTGCTGCCTGGCTTATTCTGCTGCTCAGCATCTGGGGTGCTGCCCGGGAAGCATTCAGACTGCCTTGGATCTGCCTCGGGTGGAGGTAGCGTCGTTGTTTATCAGCATGGCATTAGCCAGTGTGGATGTTCCCTCAAAACGCTTCACTGAGGAAAGGGAGCGCTTGTAATTATGCATTTACTTGAAGATGAAGTGCTGAGACCTAGGATATGAAACCCTAGCCAGATGTAGGCTTTTTGTCTTCCTAGGCAGCATCTCTGTTGGAAGTGTGGGGAATAACATAACTTTACAATTCAATAACTTTACAATTTCATTGGAATGTGTCAACCAACTTTCTATTAAATAGTATTTATTACTGGTGGAGTGAGGCAGATTATGGTACAGGAAGCAATATTCGTGGAATGCGTCGGGAAAGATGCCATGGCATTAGTCAAGTAATACATGCCAAATAGGATTTAACTAGTTATGAAGCTCGCTGAATACCATGAAATGCCTATCAACTAATTGCATACCTGTAAAAGAGCTAATGAGGTACATTTCTGTATCCTGACATGACTCGGTGGCCTTTGCTGAGCACGCTGCTCCCCTTGCCATGCTGTGCACTTCCGGGCTTTGTTTCACTCCACTGCAATAAATCGGGAAACTTGTTTTCTTTTTCTCCCCTCACCTTGGGCTCTTGCTCTTCCTCTTGAACCTACTTCTGCACAGTGCTTCTGGCCTAACTCTTATCTTATCTCTTTCCCTGCCCACCCTGTCCGGTTGCTTAGCACAGACTTTGGGAGGTGCAGGCAGATGTGGGGCGAGGCAGTGGGGTGAGTGGTTTGTGGGACCGGCTGTGTGTGGAGGTGAAGGTGGGAGAATGTCTCCTCTAAGCTGGGTGCAGGAGGTGGAGGGGAGCGAGGATTCCTTCCTGGGTCTTCATTAGCTGCTTGTAAAATTGTGTTTGTCGTATTCTGGGTCTAATTTGGTAGGCTTCAGGTTTGTCTGTCCCTTCCTGATGCATCTCGGCCTTGGCATAGCTCTCAGAGGCTGCCACCCTGTAACTCTCCTAATGAAGGCTGGCGTAAGCTCCTGGCCTGCCTGAGCCAAAATGAGATTGTTTAGTGTTGACTGTGGGTTAACCTGGTTTGCTTTGTCGCAGTGGATTAAGGACGGTTTGTAAAATATGGGTAGTAGAGCTATGGTACATAGGCACAGATGAGTACATGGGATGGTGTCATCTTCAGTGGCATGGCATGACTTGATAAAAATGATTTTATAGTCCAGTACTCACTTGACTTCAGGCTAATGGACGTTTGAGGCTTTAAGCTACTTCCCAAAGCCTGGATAGCTGAAAAGGAAGACATGTAACCTAACATACTATTCCCCTGTTCCTCACTGCAGCTCTTACTGCTCTGGTTTTCTTTCCTGAAGTCGCAGCAGGTGACACACACATGTGCACTGTTTTTATCAGTTTCCCCATTGCCCAAGTACATACTAAAGTTGAGAACTGACAAATTTGATTATGTTTTCCTCTACTGCAATTTATGGATGTTTCAAACAGCAATTCTGGTCAGCCTTTCTGACTATTTAGGAGGAAGCTGATCTGTGCTTGGAAGCTGTCTCTGATTCAGAAAGGAGTGGTAGCTAAGCAATGGGAAACTCGAAGAGAACCTGTTCCAACACTAAGAATAGTTGTTGCCATGAAATAGGTTTACGGCATGTTACAAAAACTTTGCAGTTGTTTTTGGTTTAATTTTGTTATCTTTCTGCTCAGTTAAAATTACTTCGCATGTTACTTAGAAGTTGAGTAGTTACACTGCATTGCTGGACATTGCTAAGGAGTAGGTCCCAGGTGCTTGCCCAAAGGCCTCTCTCCTGTACCCAGGCTCAGTGCTGCATCTAGAGGGCAAATGCAGCCTAAATGGTGAAAAGTAAACCTTTCACTCCTTGAAAATATCAGATTATTAGAACAAAATCGTAGCATTAGCAAAATAAATGATTTAGTAAGCCTGATTGTACTTTTTAAAATGTGGTTCCTTTAAAAGGTGAGACGTTTCAGAGGGTCATGCAGTAGTTTTATTGTTTGTAGCCTGTTGTTGGTGTTCAATTTACAAGAAGTTTTCCAAAACTGCAGGTGATGTAGTAAAGGTTTTTTTTATTTCTATCCTTCTGATACTTACTGAGATCCAAAAAGCAAAAAATCATTTCATTATTTCAAATTAATTATGTAAGTTTATGCTTATGGGAAACACCAGAACTAGTCAGGTGTCTCTTCTCTTTGGTTTCAGTGTTTAATGCTGACCACTGAACTGGAAATGTGGAACAGTTTTAGGTTTGTTTGTGGGGGTTTTTTTGTGGTTTTTTTGGTTTTGTTTTTTTTTTTTTTTTTTTTTACTAAATCTATGCAGTAAAATGCTTTCCATGTACCTGTTGATGTATGTCTTGATTTTTCTTTTCTGCACATATTTCTCTCTGCTTATGGCTACATGAAACATTTTATCACTGAAGATGTTGACTAGAAAAGACCTGTAAGTAGCTCATAAACTGAATAATGTGAGAAGAATACAGTTTAGAGCAGCACAGGTTAAAAAGTTATGTCGTTATTATCTTGGTTCTGGATGAGAATCTGAGGAACTGAATTTCAGTAGCATTTTTAACTTTGAAATCTTGAGCTAGTATACAAAACTAATCTCTTAAAAACTACTTGTAAAGACTATCCAGCCCAAAGTAAGCTCTGGGTTCCATCTGCAGAATGGCACGGATGTCACAAGAACAAATATAGGTGGCAATAAACTCTATGAATCATCTTACTTGCCAGGAGCAATTCAAATTGCCCCTCTTAGCTGTGTCAGGGCTGTATTACTCATCATGGTAAAAGCAGTGAACTCTAACTCTTATCTCCACTCCACTCATGTTACCAGCTTAGCCTGATGCTGTAGTTTCACCAGCATTTCTTTTATCCCGAGTGCTTTTGCCCTTGTGTCACCTTTCTGTTGTGCTGATATAACTCTCGGTGAAGGCTGGTGCTGAAAAGCACTGAGGAACTGGTCTGGGTTAAAAATACCCTATCCTTTCCTGCGAGGCTGCCTCCCCTGCCCTGGACATATTTCCTGTCTATTTTATTATGCAGCCAGAAAAATGGTTGTTCTAGCACAAGTCAAGGTTGAAATAGGAGCAGATATGAGTAATGGGGGGAAAGGTTGATTAAAATGACATTGCTACTATTAAAAGTGCACTTATAATTGCAGATTTACTCTGTAAACAGTCAGATTTGCTCTGTGTGAGCAAGCTATGCACAAGGGAAGCTGGTTGTAGAAGCTTTTTGAATTCCTATATGCTGCCTGCGTTCATTTAATTTCATTGTGGATTCTTTGTAGTTTGGATTATCTTTTATACTGATATGGTGCCTTGCACACTGGGCCCCATGCCTGGAGCCTCTATTCAAAGCCTCTTTTTTTCCTTTTTTCTTTTTTTTTTTTTTTTTAGAGCAGTACCTAACCAAACGTGTGTGAATGAGCGTAACTTTGTGTTGTGCCTGCAAAAACCTGTACAAAGGAGTAGAGTACACAGTGCGCAAAGTTGTTGAGTTTCTACAGGCATCTCCTGGACTGGAATTCAAGAGAATGCTCCTATCCCTGTGACAGCATTCTGGGTTTATGAGTATGTCCAAGATGAAAATATGGCTTGCTAAGAAAAACTCCATGCCTTTTATTCTTTGTTTTCTAACAAAAGAAGGGGACAACTCTTGTTGGAGTCTGAAACACAAAGATCAGCTTGTTGATTTGGAAATAATCTGCATTGTATCATTAGTCCTGAAATGGCTTAAAGTCACAAAAAACTGATTCAGTGCTTTTCTCTATGCTTTTACAGTAAGGGTATGGTTCACGTTGGTACTGTGCCCTTTCTTCCAGGAAAGTTGTTTGAGGTGACAAGTAGTGGGGTTTTTTGTTGGTTTTGTTGGGGTTGTTTTTGTTGTTCTGTTTCTGTGTGCTTGGGGTTTTGCTTTTTTTTTTGTTTGTTTTGTTTGTTTCTTTGGGTTTTTTTGTTTGTTTTTTGGGTTTTTTTTTTGTCACATCTGTTTAAAAAATAAAGTGCCTGAAACTTGTTTTCTTTTGGTGAAATGGTTTTTGAATTATTTTCAATGAAAAAGTTTTGGCTGTAGAGTATAAGGATAATTGGTCAGATGTGTTATTTACTCTGTTAAGTAAATACTGTGGTATTACTTTACCATATGGTATTACAAATAGATGGGGATGAGCAGCATGGAAACGTCTGTTCAGAGAAGTAGTAGTTGGTAATGTTGCCACCTTCTGTACAGGTGAAAATTACTTGGATTCAGGTGCAAATGAATGCTGTAGTGTATTTTACAGTATTTGCACTTATAGCATCCATTACAATTCCTTTTTTGTTTGTTTAGATGTACAGTTGAAAATACCTGGGTTAAATGCATTCTTCAATCACTTTTGTAGTTGTTCTGTGGCTTGTCTTTCCAGTACTGATACAAAAGATTCACTTTTGAAATTCTAATTGTACAGAATGGGTCTGGCAAGCTTAATTTGCCATTTAGAGGTGCCCTGTCCACCCTCGTCTTTTGTGGCCCAGATGTATAGAAGACACTGTGTACAGAAGCCAGTGGGCTAATGGAGTAAACTCAGTGTTCACCATTACCTTTGAAATTAAACCTTTCACAAACCTACTTCTGACCTGTGTTCCTCAGAAGCTTTGTCACATGGATTTATTCCTTTGATCACTTGCATTATTACTATTGTGCTAACAACATTGTTTTGAAGCACCTTTTGTTCTGTACCACTTAGATTGTTAAAAAGGAGTCTGCTTGAGTTTTGTTTTACACAAAGAAGTGATAAAACTGGAAGGTAAGGCTGTAAATAACTTTATGCATAGCTTTGGTGTTCAGGAAGTTTGCTCATTTTAACTTCTAACCACTAATGTGACTCTTGACATTTTGGAGACAAAACATAGAAGCTGCTAGATAGAGCTCTCTGTGCCTCCCTTGGGCAGGTAATGAGTGCTTGAAGTCTTACTTGGTGAAAAATCCCCCAGCTGAATTTCAGATTATTGTGAAATTGCATCTTATAAACCAGTCACCAGTGATCAAGTTATCAGTGATAACCTGATCAGTTAGGAAAGCTTATCTGAAAGTTACAGAAAAAAGGCTCATGAGCATGGCCTGAACCATGCCAAGTTCTGGTTTGATCTGGAGTTTTTCCCAATCTCAAATAAGGCTTCTACTGTATTTTAAAACCAAACAGCTTAGATACCCCATCTGAACTACATTTAAAAATACGGGATGGAAAATTGCCTCTGGAGCTATGGGAATTGTGGAGTTTGGTGTACCTGTGGAGACTTTACATATATCCTTGTGAAGTATGATTGCATGCCATCGGTTGCTTTCATCCAAAGTGCTGGAGCATTAGACAAAACTTAATAGAAATGATGTGACCTTGGTTCACTTGCTGAGACCACAGCAGCAGGAAGAGGCCCAGTCCTCCGTTCCAGTCACTGGGAAAGTAACTTTAGGTTCAGAAAGTGGTGCATGGCCTGATGGTTTTGCGCAGTAAATGGAATACTGAACTGGTAGCCAACACTTCGATTTTGTTCACACCTTTTCAGTGCTAACAAGTGGAAAAGGTGCCTTTTTAACTTTGGTGGCGGAATATTCCATATATAGTGTGAACTAAACACGCTGACCTCTTCTGCAGGGCACCGAGACCTGTATGTGAAAAATGCTATCTAAGACTTTTTTTGATAATTTAAATGCACAGTTATATATAAGCCTAATCTTCCTTTGTATTGGAGACGGTCCAGTTTTCTTCTTTTCTACTGCTGTTGCATGCTGAGTAGACTATTAGACACTTGTCTGTTTCTTGTATACTGGTATTTTACAGGAACATTAGTATTAGGTTGAGTACTGTGCTGCCTGCCAAGCTGCTGTGCTGGAAGTATATTATTGTCTCGTGTTATTCTGATGTGGCACATCCATTGCCTAATGCACTTTGTTGATGGGATATATTTTTTTTGAGCTATTTGTATTTGGCAATCTTTCAGGATTGGAAAGAGAATTAAAAAACAAGTGCATTCGACTTGGCGGGATGTAGCTGGTTCATTCCTACATGCTGATCTATTTTAAACCACAGAGTTGTCTTGTGGTGCTGAGTGGTCTTTGAATGCTTGGAAAGATGGCAAAAACTACGTTCTATTGTAGTAGTGGAAAATACTGAGAGAAGATCCGAAATCCTTACGACATACCTGTGATGAACACACCTGTGTAGCATTTCATTCTGTTCTTCTGTGAAGAATGAACATAATTTGATATTTTAAGTTGTAACAGTAGAGCTGGGGCTCTACTGTTACAATGCACAGCCTCCATAATGCTGCCTTATACACTGTTCTTGAGCTTCCTGAAAATGCAAAACAATAAAGACTTTTAAAAATTCCTCTTAGCGAAGGAACTAAGTTGTAGCTGACTAGATCAGCAGCAGAAGGAAACCTTCACAACTGTGTAATGTCATTAATGTTTTTTTCCCATAGTATGAGCCTCTACTTTGCATTTTCTGTTATGCAAACTCCTGCTTGTTGATTGCTGGGAAACTGAAAAAAGAACTGATGTATTTTTAAAGTTGGATTTTTTGTATCAGGGTCTGGTTTAAGAAATGTTGTGAGACACTTTTGCTTATCAAGTCAGTGAATGGTCTTAGAGTAGTAGTCTTTAGAGTTTTGTTTTCATGTGAGCTTTGGGAGTGTATTGTCATCAGAATACTGTCCCATGGGGCATTGCTTTGCCCTTGGAGCAACCTTTTTCTTTTGTCTCCACAGGCCTTTGACTGCCCTTGAATCACTTTCACTGGACGTGTCCTCTCTCTAGTGCTTGTAGGCAGCTACAGTTATTCCTATTCCATACTGATTGTTGAGTCCTGAGCCCCGGGGCTTCCATGTGAACCCTCTTGAAGTCCAACACTTCTATGATCCTTAGAAGGGTACCTTCACAACAAGTGGAAAAGAGCATTTCTGGAAGTGCTATTAATACCAAGACAAGACAAGGGTGCTCTCATTCTTGTGTTCCCACTGTGTGCCTGACCTCTGTCAAACTGGGTCACCATCCAAGGGGTGCAGTCACCTCAAAAGGAGAAAGTGCTGTGAAAAGTTACTGACCGTGAAGTAGTGTAAACAGCATCCAAGATAGCTACCCAATAGCTTACTCAAATTTCAGATAGAATCAACTGGGATTTTGTAATACACTAATTTCCACACATTCATCCCTGAACTCAAAGCATAAGCACAATGCAACCTTTACACGGGGCTTTGACTACAGAATGAGTCTGTAGGGTCATTTCCTCCCCATGTCTCTGACATTCAGATGTCTCTTTGCTGTCTGTCCTGCACTTCTCTGTGATTCTTTTCTTGAGTACAGAGTGCAGCTGGCACTTACTGCAAAACACCTGATTTTTCTACCTCCTCACCTCAATTTCTGAAACTGTATTTCAATTCTGCAGTAACTCTGGTCAAATATAAACTGATTATTTCTCTTTTTTTAAGAGGTCATCTTTGGAATGCAGGAGTAAAAACAGGAGTGTCAGGAGAAATTTGAAGGCTGTTCATGTTCTTACTGCTGTGTTTAGTTGTTCTGGCTGAGAGGCCTGAGTCTCCAAACAACAGTATGACGTGCTTTTGTGGGTTGCCTGACACTGATACTCATAGGAATATGTTTTGTAGTGGTTAACTGGACTTTTCATCATGCTGAAGAATGTTGATTTAAACAACAAAACCTCCCCAAACCTAAGGCCTTTATGTCTCATTGCATATCCTTCAGTGATTTGGAACCTCCAACTGCAGCTGTACATATTGGACTGGAAAGATTTAGGATGTGACAGTGCAGTAGCTTCCTGGAGCACTTCAAAAAGCACACTTGTGACAGTATTTAATGTGCCAAGAGTGAACTTGGGAGCAGCAGCTTTTTTCATGATACTGTCAACACACTTCCTTGGGTGGGGAGAGTGTTTTGAGACTAGTTTAAAAACACTTAGCAGAGATTTCCTTTAAAATGGCTTTTATCACCCTAAAACTCCACCATCTCCCCTCTGTGCAGCTGTTGCCTGTGTCAAGCTTCCCAAAGTTCATGGCTGTGCTGTGTGGGTCATTGCAGAAGGTGCCAGCACAGCTGGTTCCAGCTTTCTTTTGGAAGAGCCTTCTAGGGAGGGTGCAGTTGTTGATGTGTACAGTGTTCAACAGCATGTCTGCTATGCTGCATGGTAGCTTCAAGAAAAGGGGGGGTGCTGGTGAGGGAGAGTGTCAGCTCTAGGTCAGCTGCCTTTCAAATTTATGCCTGCCTAATGCAACGCAAGTAAAATCGGAGCAGAAGGAATGCATTATTTTGCTGCTTAAAATATCAGCCTAGGACCCAGAGGGTGAGTAGGTGGAGCAAGCACAAGGCAGTGGGAAACAATGGTAAAGGAAATCAGTCCACGTCAGCATAAAAAACAGCGTGGGAGCAATTCAGCTTTTGTAAATTGCTGCATTAAAGAGTGAACAAAATTGTATTTTGGAGCTCCACAGTGGTGTTACCAGCATTACTACTTACCAGTAATCTGAACCCAGCAAGATTACCGCTGGTGCAATAAGAGTTCTGTAAAATGACTTTGACTTTGCAATGTCATTTTGTCATGGCAGCTACAGTGACAGTAGCTGAGTTAAGTGTATGCTATAAGCAAGATGGGAGTGTAGAAAAATACTTTTTTCGGAAATGGTGAATTTTTTTCACTTTACTTGCACACCCTTTCTTTCTTAAGGTATTGTGTTCTTAAGGTAATTATGTATTTTTTGTCTCCCCTTCCTATGAAACTCCTTTCTGCTGTATTTTCCTGTTACAAAAGACAGCAACGTCTGTCTTTGTCTGCCACAGGTGGAAATTTATGGTCTGATTTTTCTGCAGTGCTGAATAGCTACAGGTATGTTGCTGTCAATTACTTAGTTATAAGGTGCCTTTGGAAATAAGGCTTGTGTGGTTTTTTCCATTCCTGTAGATTATCAAGATGTTACCTGTGTAAAAAGTCTTGTTCCCATTTGTTTTAAGGATTCTTTTCTGGAAGGTGAAGTCTAGCTTTGCATTTCTCTTTCTGCTTAGCTTCCATGGAGTGCCCCCCACTGCGGTTATTTAAGGACAATTTATGTCACTGTTCTGTTAAGTGATAGATAAACACAAACTAAGTTCTTTATGGGTCCTTGGTAGCAAACTCCTTCTACTGTAATTAATAGGATGTATGAGTCTCTCATACGCAGTTAAGTCGTATGCATTAACTCTTAACGTTAATGAGGATAGATGACAGAGCCAACTCTGATTCAGCCTGCTGCTGAAGGAAGGGGACAGTCTCAGTCATGTGACTCACTTCTAAGCCATCCTACCCAGAGGTTCAGCAGTGATACAAACTTTGGTTTGTGGTAGTGAAGGAGTAAAGAGAAAGAGCTTTAGAGTGATCGCAAATCTTTAACAACATTAGCTGAGACTGTCTTGCTTGTGGCCTGCTTTGTCAGGTGTACTGGGAAGGTATTGATAACTGATATGAGAATGCTTTAATCTGTCTTGTAGAACGTTGAAGAGTCTTACCAGAGCATTCAAGTAACTACAGTGTGTACTCAAAAAGAGCGATCTTCACCACCACAGTGAGAAGAAATTAAATGCCATTAGTCCTAGTTTGTGGCTACCCCTTCATTTTTAGTCTTATAAAACACAAACTTTTGACGTTATCAGCCATGTCTGATGCCTTTCATTCAAAGTACTTCATTAGCATTTGCACTCTCTCTGCCTTTTTAGGGCTTACCTATAAATTGTCTTAAAAATCTAGGCTGTGCTGTCATTGCAGAGCAGATGAGTTCCACTCCTTATCCTCTACTTCAGTACAGAGCTTTATATTCTGGTTTGCTTTGTTACTAATAATGTGTATGCACTTTAGAAACACCACAGCTGTAAACAAGTCTTACATTAGAACTGTCTATACTGTAGAGGGAAAATAAAACCCAGAGTGGGTAAAGCTGACCTTATTTTGAAGATGCTGGCTTGTACGAATGAGTGGGGAGTACTGGATGTATGAGTTAACGTGGTTGTGTATCACAGCTGAAAATACTAGATTGTGTTACTGCTGTCTAGCCCCTGCTTCTCATTTTGTGAAAACCTGTTCAGAGTGATTCAAAGCTTAGTTCATCTGGTCTTGAAAGAAAGATTGAAATGCTGCAGAAAGTTTTCTAGTTACATAATAAGCGAATAGGCACAAGGAGAATCTATTCAAGACCTTTGGGTAAGACATGAGCTGGGTCAGATATGACCAGTTACTAAATCAATACTTTCCCAAAGGCATTTGATAAGGGTAGTGATATATCAGTAGCTAATGGAAGTTGCATTAATAAAAATAATTATATCCTATGTGAACCTTGTTTTGACTCATAGGTGAAAGTTGTCATGTGATATGTGTCACAGGGCTCACTTCCTGAGCTGGCGTCACTGAGCAGGAATCAAAGGAGTGCAAGTCATGCACTGTGGGACCAGTGAGAAGAGCTTCTGCCCTTGGCTGGCTGCAGGAGTGTCATGGTTTAAGCCCAGCCGGTAACTCAGAACCATGCAGCTGCTTGCTCACTCCCCCGCCTTCTTCCTCCCTCCGCTTCTGCGGGGATGGGGAGGAGAATTGAAAGTATGTAGCTCCCATGGGTTGAGATAAGAACAGCCCAGTAACTAAGGTATAACACAAACCACTGCTGCTGCCACAAATAATAATAATGATAAGGGAAATAACAAGGGAAGAG